>JBBYHM010126452.1:0-116522 GCA_038381775.1 Adansonia rubrostipa | reverse complement strand
ATAAATAAAAAATAACTTTAATTGCATTTCATTAAAAAAATAACATTTACATCATGAAATTGAAAGTGATAAATTTTGCACATATAAACAATTAATTATATGTAATACAATCATAAAAAAAGCTGATAATCAATGATGCAAACTTTCCCCAGATGTGCTGACTTGATAAGGACAATTTTTTCGGCTATGGCCTTCATGCCTACATAGTCCACAACACTTTGGTTGGTCTCTCTCCCTAAGATCCATTTCATTATGAATTCGACTTGATTTTGGTCGACCTTTGGAATCTCTCTGCATTTCTGGATTAGGGCACAGTTGTGGACCATTATATTTCTGCCAATAAGCTTCATTCCCGTGGGTTGGAACTCATGTCGATAAACATTGTTTATAGTCTCTAGTCTATAAACATTGTCCACACATAGCATGCAATCTATATGGATATGAGCATAAGCAACAACATGTGAACATGGGTACTTGTGCGCTTGAAACTTCCCACAGTTACACCACTTCTCATTAAGATTTATTTTGTATGTCGAAGCCACAACTCCCTCTTAAGGTTTTTCTAACTCCTCAACCAAGAAAGATTGATTTATTCGTGTAAACCACCGAACAAAGTGTGAGTTAACTTTTCTTCAATTTTCTTCCATGGCATTTGTGACTGTTTCACAATAATTGTGCCTAGCTGCCATTATTGCAATTTGCTTGTTCCCCATCACCTAAATAATTCTGCTAATCTAAAATATATGGCTTTCACCAAAGCGGTTATAGGCAGATAACGAGTCCCCTTCAACACCGAATTTATACATTTGGCCAAATATGTTGTCATATGTCCATATCGTCTACCTTTATCATATGATTGTGCCTACTTCTCCTGTGGGATCCTATTGATCCAATCGGCCACTTCTGCATTCTCCACGCGAAGATTTTCATACTGCCACTGAAAATGAAGTCGTTGCAACTCGTATGCTGAAAAAAATAATATGATAATTTTTGGACTTATTAACAACTGATAGATAAACATTAAAATTAATAAAATTGTAAGAGAGTAAACAACCATAAATGCAATTACATACCCATATTAATAACTTATCGATGCAACTCTTTATTGTTAAACCTCCTTATGAAGTTGGCTACAATATGTTGAATGCAGTACCCAGAATATACACGCGGAGGTTTCCATGCACTACCTGAGTCTGTGATCACAAATTTTATAGGTTCGTGTCGATAAGATATTAAGCATATCCTAGGTTGTCTAACAATATATCTACGTAAGTTGTTGAGAAAAAATAACTATGCCTCCTTTGTCTCACCCTCTACAATGGCAAAGGCAATTACTACTATGTTTCGATTGCCATTTTGTGCAACAACTAATAGTAATGTTCCTTTGTATTTTCCATACAAGAATGTACTGTTTACTTCAACAACAGGTTTACGGAAGGGAAAGCCTTCAATGCAAGACTTGAATGTCCAAAAAAGTTGATGGAAACTACCTATACCTTGCACCATTTAATGACCATGGTATGCAGGTATAGTTTGTAATTCCACTATTGTGCCAGGAATAAAATGTTGCATTGCACCTAACCATTTTAGGAGATCATTGTATGATTTATCCCAATCTCCATAGAGTCGAACAAATACCTTCTGCTTCGCTATCCATACTTTCCTATAGGAGGTCATGTATCCATACCTATTCCGTATCTTGACAACCAAAACTGAGACGAAAATGGCCGGATTTGCTTGTGTTAAGGACAAAATGCATGAACATATCATGTTGGAATCTAGTTTCATGTGATCTTATGAAATATGCCCAGATGCACAAGTATGAGGCCCATTATACTTTTTAATCTCCCATGTCTGTGTCTTCTTCAATAATCTTGCCTTTATACTCCGGTTACAACTGGCGCCATACATGGTACACTGGCTGTGATATTTGATTGATGATAATTCTACTACTCTGTAATCTACAGATATTGTAGTGCTTTATAGCAAAAACTACAGCCTCTTTTGTTATGAACTGCATCCCAATGCAGACTTCACTACTAGATGGATTCCAGCTTCTCAAAAACTCTAATGTTTGAGCATATTCTAGAAATCTGCTACATGCATTCCACCCAGATTGAGGGTGTGCATATGGAGAGGTGGCTTATACTGATGAAGAAGATCACTAGCTCTACTAATAAATGACAGATGAGAAGCGTTGATATCACCACCGATGTCTGGGCATGGATCATGGTTGTCATCACTATCATCAGCTTCAACATACTCTTTTGGTTCAGTCACCAACATAATCACAATGGGCTCTATATGACACTTTAGGATCAGCAGCAGATGAACTTGGCCCTCCATATTCCATATCAACACCTCTAATTAGAGAGTCTATCATTATAAAGTTGTTTGGCTTATCATCTTCACAGCTTGGAACTATTGGTGAAACAAATGAATAATGAAAAGATTCATACAAATTATTCATCACCACTTGTGCATTTAGAGGAGGTTGACATTCAGGATTCTCAAATGGCCATGACATATGCGCATTTGTAGTAGGCATGTATAAAGCTTCAATATCATGATGTACATCCTCAAGGTCAGCATATAACTCAATTACACCGACATTAAAAAATTGGTGATGAACATCATACATGCATCAACATCATCATCATCTTCAAATGGGAACGTCCTATATTGGACGCATCCTTCTCCCATGGAAATAAAAAGTCAACATCATAATGTACATCCTCAAGGTCAGCATATAACTCAATTACACGGACATTAAAAAATTGGTGATGAACATCAAATATGCATCTAACATCATCATCATCTTCAAATGAGAATGTCCTATATTGGATGCATCCTTCTCCCATGGAAATAGGAAGCCTATACTTGATATCTAATACCTTGGTTCTGATTATAGCTCTGATTTTTGAACCAATTTTTACCTTTAATTCCTCTATTGTAATGTTATCATCAATTCTGATAGTTTTAAGATGGTCACTTTGAAAGGTAACACCTTTTTCATTGTTGGCAATTTCTCTATTAGAATAGACAAGTGCAACAAATCTATTACTCATGTTGGGTAAGATGGAAATAACTCTAAATAAAATGCTAACAATTGAAAACTATGAAACAAAAGAAAAGAATGAAGAAACACTATAACTAAATTAAGAAAACAACAATAGTAGCTGAGAATGAAAATGACAATAAAAAATGATAATGATGAACACATATTTATAATGCAACATAGTCAACAAAATTTTTTTCCCATTTAAAATGTTTGAACTTGTCCCATACATTAGTCTAATCTTTGCAGTCTGACATTTATAATCCATGCATTAGTCTCATCAACTAAAGATGATATCAAAAGGAATCCGATTCCCATGCATTGGTCTTATCAACTTATTTCATATCAGAAGGAATCTAATTCCCATGCATTGGTCTCATCAACTTTTTTCATATCAACAGAAATCACCTTTCTCATACATTAGTCTCATCAACTTATTTTATATTAGAAAGAATCTGATTCCCATGCATTAGTCTTATCAACTTATTTCATATTAGAAGAAATCTGATTCCTATACATTAGTCTCATCAATTTATTTCATATCAGAAAAAAATTGATCATTTTGTATTAGTCTTATTAATTTATTTTATGTCAAAAAAATTTAATTTTCATACATTAGTCACGTACTTTCGAACATAGATAAAATCAAAAACTTATAAATTGTGGTATGAAATATGAATTCGCCACATGTATTGATGATTTCTCAAAGCAGTATAAAAAAACAAAAAAAAAAGAAAAAATATAACTTAGTTAGGAAATCGCCATTTGATATGGTGATTTCCTAACATATATAGGAAATCGCCATATCACATGGTGATTTCCTAATTAATTTTCAAATACTGGTGGCCGAATTTACAATTGATGAGAAATCGCCATTTCATTTGTCGATTTTTTATAACAAGTTGAGAAATCGTCACATGATTTGGTAATTTTTTAACTAAAGTTTATAGTTGAGAAATCGTCATTTGAATGGTAATTTCTCAACTAATTTTTAAAATTGGCCTATTTTGGTAAATAATATGAAAACAGATTAATTATGTAAATAGAAAATTTTATATTATTTTAATAAAAAAGCCTAAATATATCAACATCTTTAGAATAAGATACTCAATTTCAGAAGTGTCGCTTTGAAAATTTTTTATTACTATTTTTTAATATCTCATTTGGGTATAAATTAAAAGTTTAGAGCTTAATTAAGAGTAATAAAAGTATAAAGATTTATCTAAAAAATAATAAAAGTTTAAAGGCTTTTTTCATCCAAAATCGTAAATAGCTTTTAATTATTTTTCTTTAATGTATTTATTTTATTTAAAGAATATTTATTATTTTATTAGATTAATTTTATATTTTTCTTGTTTAATTTTTTTTTCAATTTTAACTTTTACCAATTAAAAATAATTATTGAATTCCTTCTGTTTATTATTAAATGATTAATAAAAAAATCTAATAAACATTTAATTTTTAATTCCATACCAAACAAATTTTAAATAATAAATTCAACATTAATTTTTTTAGAAATTAAAAATTCAATATCTAATTGTTGATATTAAATTTGCTTAATTTACCAAATCAACATCATCTTAGTACAAATTCACAAACTCTTAATAAAATATAATTGATTAGTAAAATATTTAATTTATAAAAAATTCATTTAATTATTTAAATCATAATATTTTTAATATAAAATAAAAAAATGAGCTAAATATTATTAATAGTATCTATATATTATTTTCATTTTTCTAACATTTTTATAATTAATCGAATTTAATTTTCATCTAGAATATGCACCTCGCTATACTTCGAGAAATTAAATTAAAGTTTTGAACATGATTTTTATATAAATGTATGGCAAGTGTGATGATTCATTCTTAAATAAATGAATTTAGAATTAAAATTGAATAACTATGAAAAAAACTGTGCAAAATAAGACATGACACAAAATAACATGAAAATTTATCAAAAAACGATACAAAAATAATATAAAATTATCAAAACATGATGCCCAAAAAAAAAACATGAATATGACACAAATATACTAAAGTCTTATCCACATAAAACAAATTATTAATCATAAAAATTTATATAATATGTTTATAATATTTTAAACATAAAAAATAACGTAAACATGACACAAATATATAATTTTTCATCAAAATTGAATCATTATAATAAATTATGCAAAATATAAGATAAATTGAGATATAGCATAAACATGACATGAACATACAATGTTTTCTTTTCTAAACTGAATCACTATAATGAACTATGCAAAATAAAAGATGAATTTAAACATGACACCGAATACCACATGAGAAAATAATTAAAACATGTAACAAAAACTAAAATGTATATGACATGAATCAATAAACGTGCCAAAATTTACATAAAACAAATTGTTAGCATGTAAAGATGTATATATATTTATTGTACTTTGAACATACAAAAAATAACATGCACATGAAATCAAAAATAATATGAACATAATACGAATATACAGACATATTAAAATTTATATAAAAGGATTATTAATATGTAAAAATTTATATAAATTATCATACCTTTTGAACATATGAAAAATAACACAAACATACCTCGAACATATACATTTTCTCTTTTCTTTTCTTGTTTTTCCCTGTCTTTTTTCCCTCTTTTTTTTCTTTTCTTTTTCATTTAGTTTTTTCCTTTCCTTCCTTCTTCACCAAAAAAAAAAAACATGAAATACCCTAATTACCTTCACCCAATCTTTTTAAGTGTTTATCTTATTTGTCTAAAAAAAAGAGAAGCCAAATTTAAAATTATGACTGTTCTTTATTAGGGATAACTTTTATTGTTAGTTGAAGATATGTATATTGTTATGAAGACCTCATACCTGGTCCATTATGATTCGACTATCCAACATAGATGAATACAACTCACTTGAAAAAATAAGGATTGGATTGGTTGCACCACCAACATCAGAAACGAATCAAATATGGCACGGGCAGACTATGCACCATTAAGTGTGGATTAAGAGTGGCATTCGCACATCATGCACCATTAGGTGCGAATCAGGTGTTGACAAATGCACTAACCACCATGCATCTTGGTAAACTGGATCATGGGCTACACCTATAGTGGACCTATTTTCAAATGATGACATATAGCATAATCTAGACAATTTGTAGATTTATAAATAAGTCTACTCCAACAAGCAACATAGCAAGCTCTCTAACCATATAACTTTCTTATCTTTCTAAACTTTTTTTGATTTTTGTAATAGTCATATCCAATTTTTTTAAGTCTCAAAGTGTCTTATCTTTAACAATTATTGCTCTTTGGCTTCTGAACCCACCTAGAAGAAAACCTACAACACCTTGTCATGCCTCTGTTCATTTTTTAGGAATCAAGCTAGTCCCAATGTCTCCGGCATCCATGTACTTGTGAAGCTTTCTAAAAGCCGATGATTACTTTGGCCTCGACATCTTGATGTCTGCTTGAAACCTCATTCTCTTGTGTTTTCACCAAGTTGACCTCGAGGTCCCCGATGTCCATGTATATGCAATCTAGTTTCCTCTTTTGTAGGCACATTTCCACTAGTAACATTTATTGCTTTCATTAAGAATTAACTTAATATATCATGCCTTTCAAAGAAAGCTAGAAAATATAAATTGTTAGTATATGCCTTAGTGCAAATCTAATTGGATAAAGCATGTAATAGTTAATAATGCAAACCTACCATTTATCTTAGGGATTCAAGGTTTTCCTTCATGGTAGTGGTGTGATTGACACTCATGCAAACACTAATTGAATGAAACCTATGAAACACAATGGCTTTGCAAAGTTAGTAATAAGTTATGATGACGAGATCCTTAAAATACAGAGTAAGATAGGAATATTTCCCATGTTAAATGTCGTATCTCAACCATAACTTTATCTTATAGTGTAATAGTTAAACCTATCCAAACATTATCTCTAGGTATATTTTTGGTTTAAAAAGTTTGATTAGTAATAAACTTCTTAGAATCCTGATTGGATTCAACCAACTCTATTTATCAAAGTTTGATCCATTATCAAGCTCCTTGTTTAAGTAAAACTCTTTCATTAGCAAGTGTTAGAGTCACAATCAAGCACTAAGTTTTAATGTAAACTCAAACTTAAACATAATTGAAGCAATATTCAATTTAATAAAATACAATAAGATGAAATTTGGTTCAAACTCAAACTTGGACATAATTGAAGCAATGTTCGATTTAATAAAATATAATAAGATGAAATTTAATTCATAATCAAATTCCATAGGACAAAAAACTTTTTCTCATTTTGGATTTCTAAATTTGGCCAAGACAGCTTACTTGAAGACATGGATACTTTAAACATTGTCTTTTTAAGTTAAGCTTATACACATTATCTTATTAAGGCTTTAAGATAACTTATTTTAAGACATCTACTTTAGACACTGTCTTGTTATGACAACCTTATCCATATTATCTTGATAAGATAACCTTATCCATATTGTCTTAACATAAGTCTAGTCTATATATTATCTTATTAAAACAACCCTATTCATTTTGTCTTGTTAAGAAATCCAAACCTTATTTGGATTTCTCAAATCTAAATTGACTTTAATTTTCTTTAATTAAAATTTTTAAGCAAGTCTTCCAAACTTAACCTTTTATTCAATAAAGTCCAACTCAATTGAATCCTAAGTTTAATCTAGCAAATCGTCTTGTTGTATATGACCTATTAGGTTCTTAACATGTTGGTAATGAATATAATTAATATTATTAATTATAGATTGATGAGTGGGTTTTATACCCTTGAATTAGATATTATTTTGCTTGACATTGATTGATTTTCAAGAAATTCTAGAACTTTTATATATGTTATTGCAACTACACAGGATTTTACCTTAATTTTCCATATTTGGCTCCACAATGCATAGATATAAATACACTATATTAGGTCTAAAACAAGGGTTAAAAACTTTTGAATCTAAAAAGGAGACGATGGCTACAGCATTAAAAATCAATTAGAGTTTTTTTAGTTTTCGAGAATAATGTTTAAATAAATTGTTAGGATTTTCTTTATTTTTAGCATGAACTAGATTTCTTTTCTACGGCTATGATGTAGCCTAACTATGTTGTTTTGAATTATCTTTTCAATTTAATTGATGAATTATTTTTCATTATTTTTAATGCTTCTAATTAACTAGCTACTAATTAGATGTTAGGTTAATCATAATGAAACGGGAAGGAGATTTATGTGTCTTAATTGATTCTATTGAAAGCCACAAAATGCATTGGATATGGGAGTCCATAGGCATGGTTTTTGTAGTCATAAAAAGGAACCATAAAGCTTAATGAATCCTTAACTATTATCATTCATTTGTAGGACATGGATTAAGGGTGTTTTTGTTAGACCTCAAGGAGGCTAGGGTAAAATTTAGGGAATTTTGACTAGCAATTGGGATAATAATTTCATATTAATGAGATAGATAATTCAATTTGGATTAGTTATAGTGAAATCAAAAACCCTAAGTTTTTAGTTAATTCATATTCATCTATTTAATTGTTGCATTCTATTTAGTTTAGTTTTATTTTATCTTTCTTTTAGATTTTATAGATTAACTTTATATTATTTCAAATAAAGTTAGAATTATTATAATTTTGATAGTTAATAATCAATCAATCACTGTTGGATGATACTTAATATTTATCATTTTATTACTTGTTAATGATAAACTACTCATACATTCACTAAATCACACAACAAGTTTTTGGCACCATTGCTTGGGATTGATATTGATTTATTAATATCAATACCAAGTAATTCTAATTTTAGTTTGAATATTTTGTTTTACTATTTTCCTTACGTTTGTTCTTATTTTCTTTTTAGGTGTTATTCTTTGGTGTATGAGATGTTTTAGACGCTACGAATTGCTTTCTTTAGATTTGGAGATCAAGTAAACCTGCTAGTGAAATCAAAAGGAGAAAACAGATGAATCTAAATAGTTACTAGATGCCATGGCTGATGCAAGAGAAGAAATAGAAAATAATCGAGCACTATGAAAATATGCCACACTAATGGTTACTAATACATTTTTTGGTATAAGGTGACCTCCCATAAAGCCAACAATTTTCATATCAAATTAGTCATTATCCAAATGATTCAAGCTAATCAATTTAGTAGTTTGGCAAATGAATAATGCTCGCATATCTAGCTTGTTAGAGATTTGTGACACTTTGAAGCACAGTAGTGTTACTAATGATGCCATTAGACTCAGATTGTTCCCATTTTTCACTTTAAGACAAGGCCAAAAGATGTTTACATTATTTGTTAGAAGGTTCGATTACTGCTTGGGATGCTTTGGTGTAAAAGTTTTTGAAGACATTCTTTCACATTACAAAGATTGCTAAGATGCAAAATGAAATAACAACTTTTATGAAGCATGACATTGAGACTTTATATGAAGCCTAGGAGAGGTAAAAGGACACACTACATAAATGCCAACATCATTTATTGCCTGAGTGATTGCAGTTATAGATTTTTTGTTTTAGGCTCAGTAGTTTAGCTAAAGCTTTGGTAAATATAGTAGTAGACTCATGAAGTGGCCATGAATTCTTAGAAAAGATGGCCGTTAATGCATATCAGTGGCCTATTAAAAGTTCCATGTAAGAAAGACTTTAGGAGTCCATTACATTGACACATTATCTACACTTTTAGCTTAAGTAGCAGCTGTAAACACCTCATTTTGTCTGAGCCAACATCTAAGGCATTAGAGGTCATCATCCAAGACACCATTAAAGTCATTCAAAAGAGCGCGAATAAGTTCCCCATCATTTTCAATTAAAGTAAGGTGTTTGAGGAGTTAAAGGTGTGGAAAATCTACATTTTTGCATGCATGTATCAATACATAGCCTATATGTATCGATACAAGCCCTACACATCCTCAAAATGCAAAATTTCTTTGTTTGTATGGATATAAATAAGCAATGTATCAATACATAAGTCCGTGTATTGATACATGGGTCAATTGTATTAATACAAGTTTATGTCATAGTTAAAATCACAATTTTTGGCCAAAATTATCGATATAAAAGTGAGTGTATTGATACATCATGCCTTGTATCAATATAGATGGATGAAGTCCATGAAACATAATGGCCTGACAAAGTTAGTAATGAGTTATGATAGTGAGATCCTTATGCATCAAAATAATGTTTCTAAAAAATGTTTTTAGTCATCGTATTATTAAGATAGGGTATTAAGAATGCATAAAGACTAGCATATGCTTAGCTTCCATGCACTTGATGCATGTAACTCTTTGATCTCATAGAAGTTGAAGCATAGAGACACTTGGGGATAGCTATAGGTGCTTATTTTATGGAAATAAATTCACTGAGCGTGGCCTGTATGAGAACTCCATTTAGTATAAGTCACTCAAGTGTCTATGGAATATGTTCTTATGTGCCAGTCATGTATATTGTCCTCATATTTTTGATACTAGGTCACGTTGTATGCAAACTGTCACACTTTGATTTATCTAAAATGGTTCTACAATGGATGGATGCTTAAAGTAGAGTATGTTAGGTATGAAATGAATCATATAGTGGTGAATGAGTGATTCAAAGATGATTGATTGATTCAAGTGACATTGGAGAAATATCTCGTGTTCTTACCTTTGGTTGATAAAGTCATTGGCCAACACATGATGGATTTAGGAGAAATTGTTTATCTAAATTCATCAGGTTAGCCGAAAGCTGTAAGAACTAATATGGATTGATACATGCATAAACACTGCACCATGCTTATGGTCCTCTCGAATACTTGGTAAAAGGACCAAAGTACACTAAGAGGTTGGTTACTAAAAAGTTTCTTAAGAGGTTATATTGACTCTTATTGCATACCGAGTGGCCATGATGCTTTGCTAGAGGCCATTCTTGGTCTATAAATATAAATCTACTTAATTGGGTAATTATATTTGTTACCGTTATAATGAAAGCCTAATAAGTCACATATAATAAGATGATCTATTGGATTAAAATTAAAATTTCATTAAGTACGACTTAATTAAATAAAAGGTATAATGAGGAGAACATAATTGAATAAGTTCAATTAAGAATAATTAAAGACACAAATTAGATTTATGAAATCTAAATAGAGATGTCTTAATATAGTAATAAAGATAAAAATGTCTTATCAAGATAATGTCTATTTGCAGATAGGGTTTTAAGGATATTATTAAATAAAGCCAAATAATTGTATACAAAAAATTAAATAATTATTTAATAATTATTTAATATTATTTACATGAAGCAAAAATTGTTTTACTTAGGTTAGAAAATTTTAATTATGAATTAAATTATCTAATATGTAAATAAAGGGGTTAGGCTAAAAGCTCTAATTGGCAAGACAAAAGAGTTTAGTTATGAACTACTCCATGATAGGCTTGCTAATGGGCTTGGTGCATGGAATAGCTATCTTTGGTGTGCCATTGGGCTTAAAAAATAATAAGTTAATATTAATGCCCAATCTTAGATAAGCTAATTAAAAAAGTTTTAATTTGGCTCCAAGAAAACACTCCAAAGTGCCCACCTTTTGGTTAGTATTTGGCTTAGTTAACACAATAACTTATCCCAAGGTGTATTTAAATACATTATTAAGGCTTTTGGGCTGAATATAAGCATTAGTAGAAACCCTAAGTGCCAACTTTATACTTCTTTAATGGGATTTGGCATAATTTTTGGTTTCTTAAAACTCTCTTTGTGTTTTTATGATTTTTTTATGTGTTCTTGAATCGTTTTGGACATAATGAAAATAGAAAAATAGTTTTCTAGCATTGAAAGATTAATTTTTCATAAAAGTTATGAAATTGACTAAATCTTGAAATCCTTATTTCTTTAAGCCTTTTTTATATTGGTTGTTATTCTGGATGATCGTAAAGTGTTTTTTATCACTACAAGGTAGAAAATCAGTTTTCTAGCTTAGTGGAATGAAATGGGATCAAGAATTGTGATTTTTGGATCTATTTGTTAGCAAACGCAAAAAAATAGCTACTTTCTTACAGATATGTTTCCTCTCTTTTTAGCTCAATAGGCATAGGTATTGTTCTTGGATCACTTCAAATCTAAACCCATTGGCTATATATCTTTTGGTTAAGGCTTGAAAAACCTTCTGGCTAGCATTGGAGAACCATTGGATCTAATAAAGGCTTCAATAAGCATCTGTGTGGATCCATGTTTGAGGTAGACACTTGTGCTACTTGTAGCCTCGAGAAAAGATCATAGTAAATAACCCATGGTGCATTCGTGTATGGATCAGCACACTTAGAGTTACGAGTCTCCAAACATGTATGATTTCTAGTCACATGTAAATCTTTTCCTAAAGATCCTAAGGAAATCTAGGTGTTTTATTATAATTCTGCGATGTATGTTTAATTATAATGAAATTTTTATGCTATATCGATATGCATGAGCCCAAAATTTCCTTTCAGTGGTATTAGAGCCTAAGGTTTGTTGTTTACATGTGGTCTAGCATGCCAGTTTTTGGTGATAACCAATTTGATTCATTTGTGTGTTGATTTGGTGATTTTTTGGTTTTGATAAAATTCTTGAAAAAATTTTTTTGTTTAATTTTTTTAAAAATCTGGACAGCATTTAATTTCTGGATTTAATCTTGTTTAAAAGTTTTAAATTAATTAAATTTGTTTTAATTAATATAGATTAAAGTCTTAACATGTTTTTAGCTTTCTGTGTTATTTCAATGTTGTTTTGATCCATTTATTAAATTAAAAATTAAAGAAACTATTTCCATTTAATTTTTAATTTTTTAGCATGTTGATTCATGTTTATTATTAGTTCTAATTAGTTTAAAACATGTTTTTTCTAATTAATTTGATATTAGAGTTATCTATCAATGTTTTGATGTTGATTAATGCTGAGAGGGCTCCATTTTGGTGCTTTTGATAGGGCTGATTTTTTGGGCAGCCATTGCTGCAATTTTTTCCATGTTTTTCCACCGTAATAGTTTCATGAAAAGTTCATAACACTTGCTGAAAAGTTTTGGTTAAAATTAGAGTTGAAAACATTTCAATTTAACAAGCCGTAAAAAGTGCTCTAGGAGTGGCTGAGGCCTGCAAAATTGTTGTCTCTTTTCTTAGAACCTTGATGCAGCATTCATGGCAGCAAGATGTTGTTGCAAATTTTCTGTATTTTCAGAGGTTTAGTGGAAGTAAGACAATAGTGTTTGAGTTGGATTAGGATGGCTAAGATATCTTTGCATAGACTAGACTCCTAGTTGTACTAGGACTCCTTAAGAGGTTGTGATCCATTAAAATTCTTACTTATCATCAAACACATAACTATCGAATTGTATTCATTTTCTTAAATTGTTTAAGATGTGAATTGGGTAATATAATAAGCATGGAATTAAAATTCAATTAAATTGTTTAATTGTAAAATATATTTTTTTAAATGATTAATCTACTTATAGTAGGATTTGTTCTAATATGATTAGAATAAATGTTAATCATGTAAGAAAAATGTTTTCTTAATTAAATAAATTATGGACCAATTACTAAGACTTCAAAAAATGGAAACTTCCTAAATGGATTAGGAAATATTACATACTAAATAGTTTGTCTAAATTAAAGCATTTAAAAGTTAGATAATGTCCTAATTAAAACATATAACCTAAAAGTTAGGTAATGTCCAATTTAATGTCTTAAAATGTTGTTTTTGGAAAACAAGTTTCCTAAAATGAATAGATTGTCTAAATTAAGACGAAGTTATGTAAAAGTTAAACAATGTCCTAATTAAGACAAACAACCTAAAAGTTAGGTAATAAGCAATTTAAGACAAGTTTCCTAAAAGTTAAGAATGTAAAAATGTTTTAATTAAAGAATTAGAAGTACTAAAATAATTTGATAAATCATCTCAAATTGTTTGAAGAGGTTTATGTAAATAACACATAAGATTACCAAGTGATATTGCCTATGCTTAGTTTGATTTTTGCTTATAGTATGATTATGGACTAGACCCTTGTATGACTATGGATGGTTGAATTTTTCTTTTGGTATTTATTTTATAAATAGGGTTTACGAACCTTAGTTTTTCTTTTAATTATGGGTTGTAAATTCTCTTCTTATTTAACTCCCCTCTAATGTAACTCAAGGTTTTTTCCAATGATATGTAATAGTTACATAGGACTTATAGATTTAGGTAAACATTAGTATTTATGTAAATCCAAGATGTAAAGAAGACGACGCCAAAAAGAAACGACCAAGGAGATCATCATCAAGACTAACTAAGACCTTGTATGATATCCCTAGGAATTTGACCAACTAGTTTCCTAATGGCTCAAGGAAACTATATAGATAAATTCCATAATCATCCTAGTAGATTGCATGTGTTAAATTTATTTTTAAATATATATGAGATATATGATTAAATAAATGCTAAGCATGCTAATCAAACAACGTAATGAGACCTAAGATAAATGATTAAAAATCTATGTAAAATATTAAGTCCATGCCTAAACATGATCAGATGCCTTCCATTGATAATAACAAGATACCCGAGTTCTTATATGGTTTGGATGTGTTGCAATTAACCATATGACTTTAAAGGCACTGGTTAGGTGAAATGCATATGATGTATTTAGGCAAAGAGTTGCCACCTAATTGATCTAGGAGTTGCATAGAAATGTAATCGATAAACTAAGTTACCTACCCAATTAGCTTTTACATGATTTGTTAGGTCACTCAGGGTTGTTTTAAGGTAAAATGGGTGCCTATCTTGTTAAAAAGATTTAAATGTTAAACTTCTTAGATTATGGTTGAGGGCTTTAATTTTGATAAAATAATGAAGACAATCATTAAAGTTGTAAAACCTTACTTAATGATTGAAATTGCAAATTTATAATGGATATAAGCACAACATGACTAATAGACTATCACTAAGTAGCATATCTAATACTAATAAGTTTAATGGGCTAAAGTCTATTGACTAGGCCCTCATTGAATGGCATATCCAAGAATATCCCACTAAGTTAGGGGCAATCTATCAAGTTCACATTAATGACCTTGGTCAAGCCACATTGTTATGATGACTAGTTCGACGCTTGAACGCTAAAAGTAGCTAGTAGCTATTCAAGCTTATGAAACCATCTTAAACCTTAACAAATTATTCAATAAGGATAATCATAAAGAGGTTTGACATCCTTAAGGAATTGTTCTTAAGCAAGATGTCAGAAGGTTGCCTAACTAGGCCTCATATGATCCATGCAGTGTCTATATACCTTCTTTTAAAGAGAAATAATGGAGATGATAAGTGAATATGCCAATATAGAGGAGAGCCAGATTAATAAAATAAAGATTGTAAGAAAAATTTTGATATGGTCAAAATAAGAAACTTATAAAAGTTTCTATATCAAATATACACTGAGATTAATTCACTTTTCTTGCTAAATGATACCTAGAAGTTTCTACTTAAATATGTATGAAATATTGTAAGGCCTAAATGAAAAGGAATAGTGAAGATGGACTATATGAAGTGGCAACCTTGTTGATGTTGATCAAACCTTGCATTATTGATTAGTGTTTGTGAAACATAATCTTGATTTATTCATAAAACATAAGATGCTTATCTTAGTATTTACATAATAATTGAGGATGATTACTGGCATACAATGTTGAGCTTAAATTTAGTCCTTATTAAAAAAAATCATTAATCATAGAATTTTATCTATGTTATGGTCACATCATTCTCAAACATACGCTTGCAATTGTATTGAGAATACTAAATAGCCATAACATAAAGGATTCAAATATATTTTTTGAATCTAGTCCCTTAAATCTAACATGTCAGATTCAGTGGGAGGATATTTATCACTTTTTAAAAGTTAAAGATCATAATTTGACTTTGTGATAATAGCCATGATGGTAAAAATACAATTATTTGGAAAGTGTTACAAACTAAAGAGGATTGCATGTTTATGCCCTAATTGTCATAAACAATTTTTTTTAGGCTCACAAAAGAAGTTACAACTAGATCCTAAGCTTGCAAGCAAATGAAATATTGTTAATAGTTGTCAAAGTAACAATTAAGCCATATGATTGGAATCTGGTTCTCTTTATGAGTTGAATAGTTAATGACTTTTGATAATGAAATTATCATGAATATGACCAAAGCACATCCTCACAATAGTACTAAAGCTTTGTTAAAGTTGAGACACAATTGCCAATTGAAATAGTTTGGCACTGGATGCATTAGCAATTAGCTTAATGCAAATGGGAGATGTTGGTATATGCCCTAGAGTCAATTAGATCAGATGAGACATATAAAAGTTACTATCTAAACTAATCACTAACATAAGTGATTCAAGATTTTCCTTCATGTTAGTGGTATGACTGATAATCATGCAAACACCAATTGGATGAAGCTTATGAAACATAATGGCCTTGCAAAGTTAGTAATCGGTTACAATGATGAGATCCTTAAACATCAAAGCTGTGCTTATAAAAAACATTCCTAGGCATCATATTGTCAGGACATGGCATTGACAATGCACAAAGATTAGCATATGATAAGCTTCCATGCATTTGACGCATGCAACTCTTTGATCTCATAGGATCTGAAGTATAGAGATACTTAGGGATAGATATAAGTTCTTGTTTTGTGGAAACAAGTTCACTGAACATGGCCCATATAAGAACTACATTTTTTATAAGTCATTCAAGTGTCTATGGAATATGTTTTCATGTGCAAGTCATGTATATTAGTCCTCAGGCTTGTGATACTAGGTCATCTCGTATATGGATTGTCATACTTTGGCTTGCTTGAAATGGGTCCACAATGGATGGATGCTTAAGGTAGGGTATGTTGGTCGGTGAATGAGTGATCCAAAGAGGATTCACCACTTCAAGTGACATTAGAGACAAATCTTATATGTTCTTAGCTTACTTGATAAAATCGTTGGCTAACACAAGATGAATTTAGGACAAATTTTTTCTCCAAATTCATGAGGTTAACTTAAAGCTACAGAAGCTAATATGGATTGATACATGAGTAGACACTCCACCATGCTTATGGTTTACCTAGGATATTTGGTGAAAGGATCGAAGTACACTAAGAGACTAGCTATGAAAAGGTTTCTTAAGAAGTTATATTAACTTTTCCTACATACTAGGTGGCCATGATAACTTGCTAGAAGCCAATCTTAGTCTATAAATACAAATACACTTAATTGGGTAATTATATTTGTTACTGTTAAGATAGAAGCCTAATGGGTCACATACAATTATATGATCTATTGGATTAAAATTGGGATTTAATTAAGTATAACTTAATTAAATAAAAGGTATATTGATTAGAACTTAATTGAATAAGTTCAATTAAGAATAATTTAAGGCATAAATTAGATTTATGAAATCTAATTAGAGATATCTTATTATGACAATAAAGATAAGAGTGTCATATGAAGATAATGTCCATTTGTAGACATGATTTCGAGGATATTATTAAATAATGCCAAATAATTGTATTTGGAAAATTAAATAATTATTTGATAATTATTTAATTAATTATTTTAATATTATTATATGAAGTAAAAATTCTTTTACTTGGGTTAGAAAAATTTAATTGTGAATTGAATTATCTAACATGTAAATAAAAGGTTGGGCTAAAAGCCCTAACTAGCAAGGCAAGAGAGTTTAGTAGTGAACTATTCAAAAATGGCTTGCTAATAGACTTGGCACATGGAATAGCTATTTTTTGTGTGCTATTGGGCTAAAATATTAATAAGTTAACATTAAGGCCCAATCTTGGATAAGCTAATTAAAATAGTTTTAATTGGCTTTAAAAAACACTCTACAGTGGGCCACCTGTTGGGTATGTTAGTATTGGGCTTAATTAACCCAATTGTCAAGCCTAACTTAGCCTAACATCTATTTAAATGCATAATTAATGCTTTTTGGCTAAGTATAAGCATTAGTAGAAACCTTTGGTGCCAACTTTAGACTTCCCTAAGGGGGTTTGGCATAATCTTTAGTTTTTCTAAGCTCTCTTTGGGTTTTCATGTTTTTTCTGAGTGTTCTTGAATCGTTCTTGACAAAATGAAAATAAAAAAATAGTTTTCTAGCATTAAAAGATTAGTTTTTCATAAAAGTTATGAAATTGGCTAAATCTTTATTTTCCTAGGCCTTTTTTATGTCGATTGGTATTCTAAGTGATCTTAAAGTGTTTTTGATCACTATATGGTAGAAAAATAGTTTTCTATCTTGATGGAATCAACTGGGATCATGAATTGTGATTTTTGGATCCATTTATAGGCATATGGAAAAAGTAGTTACTTCTCTATAAAGTTGTTTCCTCTTTTGTTTAGCGCAAGAGGCATGGGAATTATTCATGGGGAATTATTCATGGACCATTTGAAATCTGAACCTGTTGGCTATATATCTTTTGGTTGAGGCTTGAAAGCCTTTTAGCTAGCACTGGAGAACCATAAGACCTAATGAAGGCTCCAATAGCATCTGTGTGGATCACCATTGGAGCAAGCCACTTACGCTACTTGTGGCATCAAGAAGAGATCATAATAATCAACCCATGGCGCATTCGTGTAGGAATCAGCATGCTTAAAGTTAGAGTCTCTAAGCAGGTATAATTTTTAATAGATCTATGATCACATGTACATCTTTTCTTAAAGATCCTGAGGAAATATGAGTATCTTTGTTTAACTCCGTTGCATATATTTAATTTTGATTAAATTTTTATGTTTATGTTGATATGCATGAGCTGAGATTTCCTTTTGACTTCCCTTGAATGTAACTCGAGGTTTCTTACAATAATATATAACAATTATATAGGACATGTAGATTTAGGATAGGATAAAGATTAGAATTCATGTAAATCCAAGATGCAAAGAGCATGGAGCTAAGAATAAAGGACAAAAGAGATCATTAAGACTTACGAAGATCTTGTTTAATGTCCAAAGGAATTTGACCAACTAGCTTCCTAATGGCTCAAGGAAACTAGATAAATAAAGCCCATAATCATCCTAGTAGATTGCATGTGTTAATTTAATTTTGAATTTATATATATATATGTGATATATGATTAAATAAATGCTATGCATGGTAATCAGACAAAGCAATGAGATATAGGTTGAATCATAAAAATCCCTCATAAAATATTGAGTCCATGCCTAAGCATGATTAATTGCCTTCTATTTGCTCAAAATAAGATACTCGAGTTTTAACCATAGGAGACTTATTGGGTTATCCCTAAGGTTTAACTGCTGTCTAAACTACTTGAGTTATGAATAGTGGGTTTTACTTAACTAATGCTTTGTTGTTCAGATTTTTACATACTTGATGACTGCACACCATTAGAGGCGGTGGTTAGGTGAAATGGATATGATGCATTTAGACAAAGAGTTACCACCTAACTGATCCAGGAGTTACATAAAGATGTAATTGGTAAAGTAAGTTACCTACTTAATTACCTCTTTCATGGTTTTTTAGGCTATTTCAAGGTCACAGAAGAATGAAAGGGGTCTTAGCTCATTAAGAAGATTCAAACATTGAACTTCTTAAATAATGGTTAAGGGCTATAATCTTGATAAAATATTAAGGACAATAACTAAAGTTGTTAAACCTTAATGGTTGAAATTGAAAATTAATTACTATAAAATGTTTTTGTTCATAATGGATATAAACACAACGTGACTAATAGACTATCTCTAAGTAACATACAAGATGCTAATAAGTTTTAATAAGTCACACTGCATTGACTTGTCCAACATTGAAAGATATATTCAAAAATAGCCTAATAGGTTAGAGGCAGCCTATCAAGTTCATATTCATGGCCATGATCAAGCCATATTATGATGGTGGGTAGTATGACGGCTAAACTTTGAAAAGAGCAAGTGATTATTTAAGCTCATGAAATCATCTAAAAACTTAAAGATTTTTTCTATAAGGATAATCATAATCAGAGGTTCAATCCCTAAGGATTTGTTTCCAAGCAAGATGTTAGAAGGTAGCCTAATTAGGCTTTATATGATAGGATGTATTTCAAGACTTGAGCATTTTAGCTAGATCATGATTCATGCATAATCCATATGATTTCTTTCTAAGAAAGATAAAGGAGATTATAAGAGAATATGCCAACATTATGAATAGCTAGATTAATAGAGTCAAGATTGCAAGGAATACTTTGATATGATCGAAAGTAGGAAAAAGTTCTAAAATAAGATAAATACTTAGATTAATTCATTTCTCTTGGTCTATGATACCTTGAAGTTGGTACTTAAATAGGTATGACTTATTGTAAGACCCAAATAAAAGAAGTAGTGAAGATAGACAATAGGTAATGGCAACCTTATTGATATTGATCAAAGCTTGCCTTCATGATTAGTTTTTACATTATTGTGATTTTTCGTAAACATTAGATTTATGTTTTGGCATTCACATGCCAATTGAGGATGATTGCTGGCATTCTTTTCCATGTTTAGGTTCAATTCTCAGTGAATAAATCATTAATCATAGAATTTGTTCTATGTTCTGGTCACATTATTTTCAAACATACGCTTGTAATAGTATTGAGAATACTAAATGGCCTATAACTTATAGGATTCAAAAATAATTTTTGAATCCAATTCCCTTTAATTCTATAAATAAGATTTAGTGGGTGGCATTTATGGTTCTTTAAAAGTTAAAGATTATAGTTTGACTTAGTGATAAATAGCCATGATGTTTGTTGTAACACGAATGCAACATGCCAAACTTAAATAAATTTTATTTTCTCTTGTTGGAATGGGTCTTAATTATTAAACAAATCGCATGTCCCACTTATTTATAGTGGTTAGTACAAAACAACCAAATAATTTAGAAATCTAGTTTTGGCTAGGTGAGATTAGTCACTTATCTAGGCTCATATTTTAAGGGTTGTGAAACTCTAAAAACAAGTTCTAAAGTCTGCGTTTGTATTGGAGAATGTGAAAAGGGTTTATGAGCTGATTACAATCACAAGTAAGGATTGATCCTTCTCATGACGCTCAAAAATTGATACCTTTTAATTACATGTTAACTAAATTCTCAATTATAATTGGTTTTAATTTTTTCAATACTTAATTATAATTCCCAATTTTTTGAAATTATTTATAATTAATATTATTTTTCTTATCTTAAGTGAATCTGATTTTTATACTTTTTGAAAATCAAACTATTTTTTGCACCCCTTCAGAAAACAAAGAGAAGTATAAAAGTTTTTTGGAAAAATTGAAAATTTCTATTTACTTTTTTAAAGAGGGAATTCCTTTTATAAAATAATTGATGAGGTGACTTCTATATACTAAAAGCACACTTACGAACTATTTTAACTTAAGGATATTGTCTTGGATCTTTGAAAAATATTATATTATAAATAACATATAAACACGTTAAATTAAAAACAGAACATCATGAAAATGACTCCAAAGTACATGCATTAAATTGCAATTTGATTACGAAAAACAATCTAAATGGACTTACGATGCATGAACATTATGGAATGGTCTCTAAATCAAAGAAAATTATTTAAATGCATAAAATTTTGCATAATAACTCTTAAGTCATGGAAAATGACTTAAATATCTCTAAAATATATAAAATTGCAAGAAAATCCCTAAATCATAAAAAAATGAACTAAATGACCCCAACATTTATAAAATTGAATAAAAGTTCCTAGGTCATGAAAAATAACCTAAATGACATTAAAATGCACAAAATGGCATAAAATCCCTAAGTCATTAGAAAATGACTGCATGACATCAAAATTCATGAAATTGCACCTAAGTCCTTAGATCATAGAAAATGATAAGATGGCCTAAAAATGTACGAAAGTGCATAATAGTCCTTAGAACATGGAAAATTACTCAAATGACCCTATAATGCGTGAAATTGTATAAATGATCCTAAATCATGGCAAATGACTAAGATGATGCAAACATGCATAAAATTACATAATAAGCCCTAAATCATGAAAAATGACTACATTGACCTTAAAATCCAAGAAATTGCATAATAATTTCTAAATCATAAAAAAGACTTAATTCTATCTATCTACATGAAATGGCATAGTAATCTTTAATTGCATGGAAATATTATAGAAAAATTACAAAATGGTCAGTAATGGTTTCTAACATCATAAATGCACTTATAAACATTTTTTCTCAACAACATACAAGAATGGCATCATATATGAATTTTATACACAAAATACCTTATCAACATAAACATACGTAGATTTAACCTCATGTGTGGTGGTATGATCATAAGCACAATATTCTCATAAAAATGCATGAACATATGAATCATTATTTTAATGCATGAGAATATCATAAAATGCATGTCATATATGATTTAAAAAATGAAATAGCCCATCAACTTGAAACTACGTGAGTACACTAACATGTATTATGATGTTACCATAATTATGGTGTTTTCATGGAAAAATCCATGAACATGGGAATGATGAAAATAATGCATGGAAAGAACATAAAATACAATTATAATACATGCAATAACATATGAGTAGTTTAAAGAGCAAAATCAAAGTTACATTAGGAAGAAAACTTAAAGAAAATGACATAAAAAACTAGAAATCTTGGCATAAAGTATTTGGGAAACAAATTTTCTTGATGAAAAGATGATTTTTATGAAACATTAACCTCAAGTCATCAAAGAAAACAAAAATATTTCTTTAGATATCATTACTTAAGATTTGGCAATAAACTTCACTTTTACACCTTTGGCTCAAATTATCACCTTAGCATGGCTTAAGATTAGCTCCTAATAAGGAGAAGAGAAGATGTAAAGTCAGAGTAGAAAATGAGAGAAAACAACATTAGTGTTGAAGCTGGAAGAAAATCCATCTTCATTTTTTTTAATCTTTTTTCTTCTCTTTTTTGATCTTATTTTTAATTTTTGCCCATGTTCAGCTGAGAACTAGCTCTCCTCTCTATTAGATGCCCAAGAGGTTCAAAACCTCCGTTGACTAATTACCTCTCATCCTTATGCACTACCACATATTTCTTAATAATTGAGTTAAGCTTGCTTGTAAGCAATCCCTTTATAAGATTAAGTGATCTAATCAAGGGTTGAAACCCTTCTAAATAGAGCATGATTTTAGTCAAGTTTGGTGAACAATCTTAGTTGCATGGCTTTAAAGAGAAAGCCCCACTTAATATGGCCATTTCTTTGCTCTATTTGAGAAAAATGTTTTAACTTTAACTCAAAACAGTCATCCATTAAAATTAAGTTGAACTAGACTTGAAATGGCCAAAAGAAAACCAAACTAAATGTCATTTAGTTTCCAAACATAATCAAAACATTAAACTCATCGATTCTAAGCCCATTTAAGCTTTAATGGCTTAATCCATACTGGTTGTTCTCATGCCTAGGTTTTGAATGTAAAAATATTTGTAAAAGACCTCTTGTATGGTTATGAAGTTATCTAAGGCCATTAGGAAGGTGAAATGTGAAAAAACTTGAGTGGAAAAGCTTGTTCGTGGTGAATTTTTTTTTGTATCAATTTATTGGTGTTTGTATCGATGCAGGTGTTTTCAAAAAAAATCTATGAAAAACATGACATTATACCGATTCAATGTAACCTTATGTTGATGCAATGAGCATTTTATCTATACAATATGACCCTATTTTTTATTTTTATTATTTTATTTTATTAAGTCCCAAAATGTCAAACATTTGTCCTAAAAGAGAAATGGTTGTGTTTCATCTAAAGTCTCGAATAGTTCTCTCTTTGGTTGAAAGAGGCCTGGACGGAATTAGGTGTCTACAATGTTAAAATGCAATTGTTTGGAAAGAGTTCGACACTATATGCATTAGCAATTAGCTTAGAGCAAGTGGGAGATATTAGTTTATGCCTTAGAGCTAATCGATTTGGATGAGGCATATATTTGTTAATAATGTTAGTAGTATGATTGGCAATCATAAACTACTAATTGGATGAAGCCTAAGGAACATATTTGGCCTTGGAAGGAATTGTAATAAGTTACAATTATGGGATCCTTGTACATCAAAGTCGTGTTCCTAAAATAGTTCTTTGTAAATGTATTACCAAGATGGGGCAATGGAAATGCAAAAAGACTAGCATGTGTTATGCCTTCTTAATTGTGAAGTAAACAGCTAATCTCATGGGTTGAAGTATATAGAATATTTGTGATGGCATATGTTAGGTATGCCCTAAGAATGAACAACTATGATGTATGCCATTAGTTTAAACTGATTATCCATAGTTATCAATTCAAGTTTTTATTACATCATTGCTATTCCATCCTCACTTAATTTACATGTTAAAGTAAATGTGACAAATATAGCTAATTGACTAATTGTGTTATATCGTTAGAATGTTGCACATAATGGACTTTAAATATAGGAAGACAACATTTGAAGGTATGTAGTTTAAATTCTTGGTCTGTAGTCTACAGATTAATGTGAGCAATTAACTAATGGTTAAGATTACTATGTCATTTAAATCTAATTGGGGAGATGGCTTGTCTTGGCCATTTAAAGTGGCCAACTCCTAAGTAGAGACACAGATATATCGCCTAGAAGTGGTAATATATTAGATTGGATCAAAGTGTAATTAATCCATGAATAAGTTAGTTTACTTGGATTAATTCACTTTTGAAATTCAATTTGTGATTAACTAATCTTGAGTAAGGAATTGACTCCATGTGTATAACTTATATGCTTTGACTTTCCAAAGGTTAAAGTGATTCAAATTAGTAAACGACTAGATTGGTTTATTAGGTTAGGACTTATACTCGATAAGTACTTTACTTATAGACGTAGAATCATAGCTCCTATAAAGAGTTAAGATTATTCTTTAAAAAAAAAGATTATTCTTTTAAAAAGGCATTATACGGGATAGTGAAAATGGACAATGCCTTGGTCATTTGTTTATCAAATGATAAATTGTTAACATGTGGTGAACAATCATTTTCACATAGAGAGTATAATGGAACTTCAAGATAAGCTAATTAAGTAAGTAAAATGGACTTTGACCTTAAGTTGATCACAGATATCATATGAGGTAAATACACAAATGACAAGGTCAATGGACTAAAAGGCTATTTATAAAGCTTACATAATATGGCATATAATTGGGAGTGCAGTCTAAGGTCTTTAGTGGTATAACTCTAAAATTAATAATTATGAGATTATTTATTCAGTGTAGAATAATTAATACATAGATTATTGGGTTCAATAAAATTAATAGTTTAATCAGAATTAAATTATGTGTTCATATTAAACAGCTTAAACACCTTAAAATATATTGGGCCAAAATAATGTATGGGTACCTTAAGGCTTGGTCGAATTTAAGGCTTATACACACACTAGGGCTTGCATCTCAATACAGTTTTAAGAAGGTGCTGAAATAATTATATTAATTAAATTAAAAAAAAGGGGCCACCTTTGTACCTAATATCAATAAGAGGCAACAACCTAAGGTTTCAGTTAAATCATTGTACCACCCTTAAGGTTTTTTATCACAACATCTCATGATTCTAAAATGTTAAACCTTTTAGTAGTAAATGAAATTAAAAGGGAGTGAATTAATTCCTTAAAAACTTTGATAAATAAGATTGAGAAATCTGAGCTAATGCTTTAGAGTGCAATGTTAGTGAATAAATAAAAGCAATTAAAGAGTTAGGGAAAAAAAGAAAACTCAAATATTTAGAGGGGTTCAGCTTCAATTGCCTTCATCCTTTACCTCAACCTCACTTGCCTCAGATTTTTTGAATTTGCTAACTTAAATGTGTACCTTTCAAGGATAAGGTATAAACTTTACACTTGCTATCTTTTAAGGGTGAGATAACAACCTCTAGCTTTTATCTTTTATGGCTAAGCTAAAATCTTTCTCTATTTGTTAATGGCTAAATAGGAACTTACCTCCCTTTTTTTTTACAAGGATTCGAGTGTACACAAAATGTAACCTCTAAAGGTTGGGTATTTACAATGTTAAGTTTAAGAAATGATGAATTTTAAATATACAATGAATACAAAGACAGGAAATATTGAACCTATACAAAGATGAACTACTTAGCAAAATTGATGGAAAAGATGAAAGATTTGACTCTAAGCACAATCTTTTGGTTCTTCCTCTTGTTAGAGGTGTTAAAGAGGCTTATATGTGGCCTTGATCATGAATATGGCCATTGGGAATGATTGGTGGATTAATATAGCAATTGGAGGCTTCATTTCATTTAAGTGATTCTCATTTGTTCTCCCCAGATTGTATTGATACATTATGTCATGTATCGATACACTGCCTTTATTGGTATGTATCAATACATTTCAGGATGTATGGTACACAAACAATGATTTTTGCATTTCAAGGTTATTTAGCTACTGTCAAGAATTGTATCGATACAAACACTTAGGGTATCAATGGATTCATATAAAAAATCATCTTTAATAATTTTTCCTGACTTTAAGACTTATAAAACTTATCCTAAAAATGTTTTATACCAACATATACATTAAAAATGCATTTTTGAGTGCTTAAAGGAGTTAAAATACTTTCCAGTATTTTCCAAAGTGTTTTCAAATAATTTATGAAAAAATACTAACTTAAAAATATTTAAACATAAGCTAATTAAGCTTAGGTTTTAGTTATATCAAAATTGAGATTAATTCAAAGCGAATATAGCTAACAATCTCCCTCTTTTTATATGAAAAACTTAAAGTGAATTTGCTTGTAAAACTCCCCTTTAATCATTTCAAGATTTTCAAAAAAACTCCTTTTAAATAAAGGCATTATTAAATATTTTTAATATTTCATAAAATGCTTTTGAAAAACATGCGAATGGCATTTTTGGTCATACTTATATATAAGGACACCAACATAGTATTAAAGTTTTCATGAGATATAAATAATATAAGCGCATATGAAATCTTTATATTTGCTAGCATATATATCAATAAAGCAAAAGCAAATTACCCCTAAAATAGTCTTCCTTTTGGAATATCAAAAGGGTGAAGATAGTTTAATTCAAAGCTAGGGGACTAATTCTAATAAGTTTTCAAAGAGGTATACTAATTTTGAATCATGTAAGAGCATATATACCAATTGTTGAAAAAAATATGCATTTCAGCTCCAATGTGTAGTTCATACTATTCATGTATTCATATGTAGACTTTTAAGCACATTTGAGATTATGACTGTTAAAGACAAACTAATTAATAAAGGATATCAAGAGTTATTAATCCAATTTATTGTCTAGCTATATAATAGATACCAATTTTTGAATTTTTATAACATATGCATACTACTCATAATCATTCAAGTAACGATATGGAAAGTTAAAGAATTTTTTCAAGAAAAAACATAGTAAACTTCTATAGGTTAGAAAATCAATGCTTATTTATGATATGTCAATAAGATCATTTGAGCGCTAATTCGGTAAATAAAAATGCATAAATATTTATTCATTTTAATCCATGAGTTAAAATATAAGTAAAAGGTCATGTTCATAGATGTATATTTAGCAATCATTTCAAGCATATATCACATACAAGGATACAAATTGTATACAGTTAACTCATGCATGTCACTAAACTTAATACTAAGGGATAATGATTCAAAAGCATTAGTTTGATAGATACCTCAACAATACCAAGCTTTCTTGAAATGCTTACTTTGACTTTGAGTTCATGATCTAAGTGTTGAGAAATCCTTTCAAGGTCTAGGCTTGATACAGATGAGACTAGCATGCTTGGTTTACTTTCTTTTGTCATGCAAGTGTTCATCCTTGTAGATTTGCTTTATCTTCATGAACCTTGGAAAACTAAAAAAAATCTTGGCAAAAAATAAACATTAATAGTACAAAGATTTAATTGGCATATATATATATATATATATATAAAAGAAAATATTCAATAAGCTCATAAGTTTTTCAAAAAAAAAAAAAGTTCAATGAGCTTAATGAGATTTTAAAATAAATGACACCAAATGTTAATAAATGGAATTCATTAAGCATATAAGGTACCAATTTGTCATTATGTAAGAAAATATGTTTATTAAGGCACAAAAACAATGATGCAATGAAAATTTTGTATTTTTGAGCATCAATATGAACACTTAATCATATAAGTCATGCATTTGATTTATGAAACACTCATCAATTAATCAAATATGATGATTAAGCATGAGATGTGCTATGAAATGATGTTCTTTATGGTTTAGGAATCATAAAAATGAAGCATTTAAATGAAAACCTATGAAAAGAAACAAATTGTGCATTTTAGAATAAAAAAGCACGAAATTAGCCAAAATACACTGCATGTATCAATACATGATGGGTATGTATTGATGGAAACAATTTGTGTTAATATAAATAGTGTTGTATCAATATAATTTGGGTTTTTCTTGGTTTTTGTTCATTGTATCAATACAACGCACAATGTATTGATACATGCTTAAAGTTTTTCAAAAAATGCTTAGAAAATTGTATAATTTTACTTTCCAAAACCATGATATGATGTTCTACGACAAAGCTTTGATTTTAAACATTAGAAAGTCATTTGAATAATCAAAAGTTTGAATTAGAATCACTTTTAAAATCAAGTTTTAATGATTTTGGATATTTGGTCACATAGAGAACTTAATTTCAAGCAATATGCAAGTAAAAGTCTTGAAATAAGAAATTTTCACTCAAACTATGTATGCACAAGTTTATAAAAATATTCAATATATTTCAGACTTGTTTAAGCCATAAAATGTGAACTTACAACATAATCAAACATCCTAACTCTCATGCAAGCATAATTAAATATAAAGCATTAAAGAGACTTAAGAACTTGCTAATGCATATTCATGGCATCATATCTTATAAATAAGCTATAAATGCTCCCTCTAAGGATATGCATACAATTTAGTCATGCATTAAAGCTTCTTAATAACTCAAAACATAAAGTTTATCAAAATCAACCTTTTATGCATAAATCATGCTTGAGTTCATTCTTCATAAAATCATTTCACAAATCAATTTAACATAGCATCATTAAGCACCAAAACATTAAATGCATATACAATTAAGCTCATTATCACTCAAAATGCAAAACATGAATTTTTTATTAAAATTATTTTGCATTAAAACAATATTTCATTAAAATATTTTTCAATAAACCATTAACTATATATATCATGAATAGGTAATTATGAAAATATAAGCTTTTATCTTAAAGGTTACCCATCACATTTCCTTGTGTGTGGAGAACATCTATTTGTATTACTTTGCTCTTCATTGCTTCTACACACCTACAAGAGACTTTCACTTGCATTTTGGTACCTAAATTTGCATTGGATCCTTACAGTTTAGTCTCAAAGCCTCTTGTTCCTTATGAAACCCATGCTTACCTAGCTTTAAATTTTGTTCTTTTCTTAATAAGACAAGTATATACATTATGACCATGAAAATTACAATGTAGAGCATTGGGTCATACTCACTTGAAAAGCTTTATCTAAAATTATTTTTTATTCCAAATTTTCAAGTTTATTTTTTAAATCAACATTGACTTTGTACAAAATGCCAATTCTCAGCTTGGAGTTATTAAAATCATTTTTCATATCTTTATTTTCATTAGATAAAACAAGTTTTGATTTCAATAGAAAATCATTTTCAACTTTTAATTTTGAAATCATTTTCCTGTATTTAGAGTTCAGTTCCTCAAACTTAACTACAAGATTATTAAATGTATATTATAACTTCTCAAATGTATAAGAGTTTAAATTTGGAAAGTTTGAGGTTACCTTAGGCTCATCAGGAGCCTTGAAAAAAAAGCTGCCAATTTAGTCTTCCTTAAAAGTTATCATCATCTGAAGAGTCACTGTCGCTCTAAGTTGTTATAGATGCCTTCTTCTTTTTTAATAATGGGCAATCGGATTTGGCAAGGCTGGACTCATTGCAATTATAACACACATCTTGTAAATCCTTTTAGATTGAGATGATTTTTCCTTATCCATCTTTATGAATTTCTTGAATCTTTTGGCAAATATAATCATCTCCATATCTTTATCATCCTCATTTTCCTCATTCATAAAAACTTTCAATGCAACTTCAACTCTCCTTGGTTGCTCATTTCCACGATTTATCATTATTTTATATGTAAGGAGTGATCCGATGAGCTTGTTAAAGGCAAGGAGATTGAGGTCTTTTGACTCTTTAATTGTAGTCAACTAAGCTTCCCATGACTTAGAGAGGCTATTTAACATTCTCTTGACCATCTCTTTGTTAGGATACATCTTCCCAAGACTTTTTAAGCCATTGAAAATGTTCGTAAATCTATTAGACATTCCTTGATGCTCTCCTTTAGTTTCATCTTGAACATTCATAGCCAATAGTGAGTATGCTTATCTTGGACTCAATGACTTGATTGGTCATTTCATGTATGGTAAATAAGTTATCCCATCTCCTTAGTGGTATCACATAAGGACACCCAGTTGTACTTATTTGGCCTTAATGCACAAAAGAGAGTATGCATAGCCTTGGCATTTAGCGGAGCCATCTTGGTGTCTTTTTTATTCCATTCACTTTCTTTCTTAGGGACTTTTTGAATTGTCTACCTTTCAAGGATAAGGGATAACCTTTACACTCTCTATCTATCTAGAATAAGATAGCAACCTCTACCCTCTATCTGTTGTGGCTAAGATAAAGCCTTTCTTTACTTTTCAAAGGTTACGTAAGAATTTACCCCTCTTTTTTTACAAGGATTCAAGTGTAAACAAAAGGTAACCTCTAAATGTTGGGGGTTTACAATGTTGAGCTTAAGAAATGATGAATTCTAAATATACAAAAGATACTAAGATAAGAAATATTAATCCTATACAAAGATGAACTACTTAGTAAAAATGATGAAAATGATGAAAACTATGACTTTAAGCATAATCTTTTGGTTTTACCTCCTTTTGGATATGTTGGAGAAGCTTATTTATAGCCTTGATCATGAATATGGCCATTGGAATGTCTAGTGGAGTAATATAACCACTGAAGGCTTTATTTGAGTGATTCCTGTTCATTCTCACTAGATTACATTGATACATTATGTTGTGTATCGATACATTACCTTCATTGGTACAAAATATGCATACTATACCCTATTCTATTATGTATTTCAGAATATATTAATACATTTTAGGATGTATCGATACATGAACAGTGATGTATTAATACATAAAAAGTGATTATTGCATTTTAAGGTTATTTAGATACTATCAAGCATTGTATCGATATAAGCACTTAATGTATCAATATATTCATATAAAAGTCAACTTTAAAAGGTTTTCATGACTTTAAAATTTATAAAATTTATCCCAAAAATGTTTTATATTGAAGTATGCATTAAAAGTCCATTTTTTAGTGCTTAAAGGAGTTAAAACACATTATAGTATTTTTCAAAGTGTTTTCAAATAATTCACGAGAAAATACTAACTTAAAAATATCAAAACACAAGCTAATTAAGCTTAAGTTTTATTTATATCAAAACCAAGATTAATTTAAAGCTAATATAGCTAACATAAACCTATTAGCACAAGGTAATCTTGAAAGAGAATCAAGCTATATGAATCTAGATTGATCAAGATAAAGAGTGCCCACACACTCCACCATCCGGGAATTAAAGAATAGTGGAGAAAGCTAGTTGGTTAAAACATTTGCATAGATTCACTTTAGGAAATCTTGGATGGCATTTGTAGATCTATAACTCAGGTATTTGATTGTGGCATTTTATTTTATATGACAACATGATCTAGTACAACCCGATTTAAAGAAAATTTAAAATTTCACTAGATAATTATTTAATTTTTCCAATAGCATGTGGGCGCTTGTTTTGTGGAAACAAGTTCATTAAACATCGCTTGCGTGAGAACTTGGTATTGTCACTCATAAATCTATGGTAATATTCTTACATGCTAGCCATATAACTAGTTCTTTGACTTGTGATATCAGATCATCTTGTATGAGGAGTGCCATGCTTTGATTCCATCATGAATGGGTTCATAATAGATGGATGCTTATGGTAGGGTGGTTTTGGGTATGACATAAACCATATAAAGGTTAATAAGTGATCAAAAGAGGATTCACCACTATAAGTGACATTGAAGATATCTCATTTTTTATTGGGTTTGGTCAATTAGATAAAGTCATTGGCCAAAGCATGATAAATGTAACAAAAATTATTTCCCTAAATTCATAAGTGTTACCATATAGCCCATTTCTTTCGAGTGATCTAGAAAAAGCGCGTGCGACTTAAAAAAAATATGGGAATATAAGTGATATTCATGTTGGTTAGAGCCTCTGGGTTATCCCTTGATCGAGAGTTTAAATAGGCATTGTAATATAAATGGGGGAAAGAATGTTGGGTGAATCACTCATTCGACTAGTCTCAAAAGGTTACCATAGAGTGACATGAATTTGGAGTCACCATCGATCATTTCTGGTTAGGTATAATTGGATGCCTATTAAAAACAATATTCTAAGTTATGAAACTTGGAACATCGATTTCGAGGTCTAAAAGGTTTAGAGAATCATGGATTGGGTTTAGGAGTTGGTTACCTGTAGGGAAGGATTAGCACCCCTCGATATCCATTAACAATATCTCACTTTGGTTTTGGTTTAATCGGTTCCACTTTATCATTATTTTGATATACTCCCTTTTAATGAATGAATTTTTATGAAAATTATAGATCTAGGTTTTAAAAGAAAATTTAATTGCCTATGCATCTCAAAGGCATGGGGAACATAAGGATTTTTATAAAAATAATCTTTGGATCAAATTTTGAAAATTTGGATATTTCTTGTTAGGTATTAAAGAGATGTTGATGAGGAACATTACCTTGTAGATTTTAAAACAAATTTTAAAATATGAATGCACAATGGTCATTTTGAAAGGGAAACATTTATTAAGACAAGAAAGAATATAGTAATATCACATAAAACAATCACACGTAAAAACATAAACAAAAAGGGACAACTAGAATGTATCTTATAATTATCTTTGATTATTAAGGAAAAACCAGGATGACAACATTGAGACATGTTTAGATTCAGTGATAACTTGAAGGACAGAAAAAAGGTTTTGATTAAAATAACTAGAGTTATCTAGGAGAGAAAATTTTAGGATTTTGAATGGAAATCTAGGTTAGAGTATCCCCTTGGAAGACGAGTTGGAGTATCCTTAATGGTGATTATTTAGATGTGCTCAAAAGAAGGTTTTGATTGAAAGTCCTTTTAGGAATTTTTGGAAGAGAAAAAATTCAATTTTAAATGAAAAAGTAGGGTTGAAGTATTTTCTCAAAAAGTAAGGTTTAAGTATCCCCAAACAAGAAGATTTTATATTTAAAAAATTGATTAGAAATCTTGGAAAGGTCCAAGAGAAAGAAAATTGAAGCTTTGAACACAAAGCGAGGCTGGAGTATCCTCTCAGAAAATGGAATTATAGTATCCACGAAGGTGAAAATTTTGATATTTTTGGAGCAAAAGAATATTTTAAGTAGAAAAGGTATTTTGAAAACAGAAATCAAGAATTTAAATAAAATTATCTTTTTATTTTAACCTTGATCCAAGTATAGAGGATTTATGTTGAATTATGTGACTCTTTAGGGAGTCAATCAGTTGCATTTCAAGATGTTTAAGCATCTCAATAAATTTGGTTTGAAAAATTAGGTTAATTTTAATTCCCCAAAATAAGGGATAATGTCGTACTACTCCCTTCTCGAATTATTTCAGGTTTATCTGAAGGTTTTAAGAAATGAACGAGGTATTATTAGAAAGGTAACTCAATGATGATTAATATAAAAGTATTCCAAAAATCCTAGAAAATCATTTTCTATGCAGATTAATTTTAAAAGTTGGGTTTGTTTTGTCACTAGCAACATATACAGGGGAAAAAGGCATATTGGACTTTAAAGAATCACCTCGGACTCATTCGGTATTATTAAACCATAAAAATTCCTTTCCAAAAAGGGAATTTTATAAACTTTTAGGAAAAGCATTTAAAAAATTTAGAAAAATCACCTAGTGGGATGAAATGGCACAAACAAAATGTAGTTCACTAGTTCCAAGGGTTAAATAACAAAGGTTCAAAAAATCATAACTCTTTCATCTAGAATAATCTGGGTGCAAAAAGGTATTATTAGAAAGGTTATTCAATATTCTTTTAAGGAAAAATATAAAAAAATTTCTTAAAAAATTTCTTAAAAAATTTTTTTTGCCTTAAAAATAATTTATTAATGGTGGGCACAGTGCTGCCAGAGCAAAAACAGGGGAGGTTTTTTGGTATTTTTGGGTTTTTTAAGACTAAATTTGAGCCATAGACCTACCAGCATCCGTTATGAAAAGGAATGTGTGACATCGGTGTTGATGAATTAATTCCACAATCCTGTAGTAGTTTAAGATGATGAAATAATCCATTAACCATGCCACTGATAAGCATATTGAACTTAGGATCAAAGCTTAATATTTTAATAAATAAAAAGGCATTTTTCTAAGAAAACAACATTTTATTCAACCATGAATCCATACCTGAAAAGTTTGATTTGTTCCCAAGGTTTGAGTACGAATGTAGTGAATACATTAAATACATGCTAGTCTCCATGTATTGGAGGTAGCATGATCTAACTTAGGTTTTTTTTAAAAAAATCAGATTTTTTTGCAACAAACAAGCATGAATTTTGACACAAAAGTTATGAATGACATGCAACATACATAAAAGTGAACATGAACAACATATTCAAACAAACAAAAATGATTTTGTGACCATGAAAAAGGTGGCAAAAATGTAAGGTGATGATGAAAAATAAGATGCATAAGAATGTTAGCATAGGTGATGATGTGAACTTGTTTAACCAAAGAAAAGCATGCTTGAATTATCAAGATAACATTTTTGTTCATGAACCTATCAAGATGTAAGAGAATGTATGAACATGTTCAAAACATGTTAAAAAAAAATTCAACTCTGAGTTGAACATGTAAAGGTGGATGAAATGTGACAAAAAATGTCGAGTAGAGACTATTGTGATGGTGAAAATAAAGCATGGCACGTTTAACCATCTAAACAGCATTAAGGCATCAAGACAATCATCAAAATCCTAAAGCTACCACAACCAAGGCCATAATAATTCATAAAAATCTTTTAAAGGTCATGGTAACATATAGAGGCCACTAGAATGATGTAGTGCTGAAATATAAGAAAATAAGCAAACCAAGGGGAGAAAATATATCGAAAGCTACAAGCTTTAGCCTTTTCTTTGAGTAACAACTTTGGACTCACTTTTTTCCTTCTTTTGATGTTGAGCTATAATAAATAATGAAAGAAGGAGCTTTTCAATTAAGGTGCAAATGGAGGAAAGTTTTTCAGAGGAAATATGAGTGGAATAGAAGGTTTTGGAAGGGTTTTAGTGATGGTTTTAAAGAGCTACAAGAATAGAGAATTTTTAGTTTTTTTTTATGGCTGAGGGATATCAAGAAAATGTATGAAATTGCATGCTTTTTGCTGAGAATAGTGAGTGTAGTAGGGTTTTCTTGCTTAGAAGAATTCTCTTTTTTGGCTAAGCCAAAGTTAGCTTATATAGCCATGTGAATATGAAGACAAAAAATGCAAAAAGCAAAGGCATTATGGGGTTTTGATGCATGTAAATCATGCAAAAGCAAGGTACTATGCTCTGCTTACATGTAAACTTATTGGCTTTCTTGGCAAAAATTATTGATCAAGGCCATTTTATATAGCTAAGCATTAAGAGATCAAACTTACCCTTTAACAACTTGCATAATGTCGTAAATGTCCCTTGCCATTGACTATTTAGTCCTCAAAAATTTGTTTAAATCAATCACAAACCCAAAGCTGAGCTTGGTAATGAGTTTTGATGATTTTTGGTGCAAAAACCATGTTCGAATTGAATTTTTAGATCAATAGTGCAAAGGTTGAAAGATAGCCTAATCTAGGCAAAATCGCTATGGTGCATAGATACAAAACATTTTGTATCGATACATAAGGGAAATTTTTCCCATAACTATCGATATAATGAAGTATGTATTGATATTAAGAGCAAAAAATTAGTCTTGAGACTTGAAGGCCTATATCGATACTTCATGGACTTATATTGATACTCAAACTTATGTATTGATATATATTGCCAAAATTCATAATTTTAGCTATTGCCAGGTGTGTATCAATACTAATCTACTAAGTATTGATACCACACCTTATGTATCAATACCAAACCCTCTTGTATGGATGCTGCATGTGAAAATTTAAATGGTTAGCGATGTGAGAGTTGGGTATCAATACCTATGCACTAATATGATTTGTACTTACCTTTAGTTCTCTAAATTACCTCATTTTTTATAAAAAATGATGGAAATTGACTCGTGCTCATTTGTATAACTTTAAGGATGCCTAGGATGATGTCTTCCAATACCTTGGATGATGGCCTAGACAAAATGGGGTGTTTATAGGTTTTCCTCTTTGGCCATTGCCGAGTGTCAAAAACTGAGCAAAAATAAATAGACACATTTTGTTCTACAAAAATGAAGTTTAATTAATGTTTTTGCCATGATAATCATAATATATTGGCGGTAATTTCAAAAAAAATATTAGATAAATATTTGTAAGGTTTAACTTCTTTACTAGGCTTTGGATTATGTTCTAAGGTTTGACCCCCCTAAATAGGCACTGGTTAGTATGGACTTTGACTAGATATGTGCTTAGCTCTTGGTGGGTGGATTGGATTGGTGCCTAGCTCTTTGTGGATAAACTCGATTAGTGCTCGATTCTTTATAGATAGACTCAACTGTTGCTCTACTTTTTGTGGACAGACTCGACTAGCATCAGCTTTTCATATACAGACTAGATTGGTGCTTGGTTCAGTGCAAATAGATTTAACCCACATCCAAATCTTTTTGGATAAACTTGATTAGTGCCTAGCATTTTATGGATAAACTTGACTGGCATTTAGCTCTTTATGGATATACACGATTCGTGCTCGACTCTTTGCAGATAGACTTGACTATTGTCAGCTCTTTATGGCCAGATTTGATTAATGCCCAGCTTCTTGCGAACAAAATCGAATACATGCATTTTTTTTATGGATTAAAAAAGAAAAAGAGGCATCCAGCTTTTTGTGAACTAAAAGAAAAAAGGGCATCCAGCCTTTTATGGACTAAGAAAAAAACGTCTAGCTTTTTTATGGACTGAAAAAAAAGGGTGTCTGGCTTTTTATAGACTAAAAAAATGCGTTTAGCCCTTTGTGGACTAAGAAGAAAAAAAGCATCTAACGCTTTGTGGACTAAGAAAAAAGATGTTTACTTTTTGTGGACTAGGAAAAGAAAGGCATCTAGCTTTTTCTAAACTAAAAAAAAAGGCATCAAACTCTTTATGGACTAAGAAGAAAAAAGACATTTTAGCTCTTTATGGATTAAAAGGAAAAAAAGGTATCCAGCTCTTTATGGACTAAAAAAGAAAAAATGTATACAGCTCTTTGTGGACTAAAAAGAAAAAAAGGTGTCCAAATGTTTATGGACTAAAAAAATAGAAGACGTCCAACTCTTTATGGACTAAAAGGAAAAAAAATCCAACTCTTTATGGAATTAAAAGAAAGGCATTGTTTAGTCTTTGTGGACTAAAGTGAAAAAAGGCATCTAACTTTTTGTGGACTGAACGATATGAACTTAGGTGTCTTTCCTAGATGGCTTTTGATTTGTGAGCTCAGGAAGCTAAGGATTTTAACCTAGAGCCTTTAGGGGCATTTTGAAAATAAGAATTTATACCTAAAGTTCTTTGTTTTTATAACTTATGTGAATAAGATTTTGAACCTAAAAGATGTTATTTATTCTATGATGATGCATAAGGATGCAAATGCATGCTTAAGTGATGCAAAAGCGATGACTTTAAAAGCCTAATTCGATGATCAATTTTTGCCATTTTCGTTGTTTGTTCTTTACAATAGTGATCTCTTGTCCTAGGATTCACTAACCTTGTTATAGATTTTCATAGGCTTTGGATGTTCCAAGTTGCTTTTAGAAAGTACAAATAGCCCATGATTACGAAGGAAAGTCTTAAGCTTGGATGGTTTATGTATGGGGACTTTTTATTGAACTAAGTTTGCTAGCATGTATGAAGGATTTATCTTATCAATTCTAATTCAGAAGGTGTTTTTGGTGATCCAGGTGGGCTGATTTGAACTCCAGTTATTTTGATGACAAGTGGAAAAGGATTTTTGTCCCTTACCTTTGGCCTGGGGTTTATTAGAAAGAAGGTTTTATGCATGTTTTCAGGATGTGAGGTTTTAAGGGTAAGATTAACTATGGCTCCAAGGTTTATTCTTGATCTTTAGGCATGGAATAAAATTCCAGCAAAGTTTTATTTTTCAAAGTAATGCTAGAAAATCCTATTGTCAGTTTCAATCATTTATCAAGCATTATCAATTAAATAGTAAACAAGATACAACTTAGGATGCATAAGTTACGAAAGGATTTTTGCGATAAATCAAGTGATTGTATTTCATTTAAAGGAAAAAAGGTACAAATTATGATAAATTATGATATTATGAAAGATTTTAAGATAGAAAAGGGTTAAAAGTAGTCTTTCTAACTGCTTAGCCCTTGATGCTGATGACATGAATCTTCCACTGAATGCTTTTAGAGACTTTTCTTAAGTGATTAATCCTTTTGGTGTTGGCCAACTTGCGAAGAGATTTTTCAGATTATCCTATGGTGAGATGGTTGCCCCAAGGTTAGGTAAACACTATTTTTTTCTCTAGGTGTGGATAAGAATGAGATTCATTAGAGTAAATCAGTGTAGAATAAGTGCATCAGGTTATGCTTTGGTGTTTTGGTCAAAGAAGGGTGGATCCAGATTTGGTAAAATTTTAGGGAGAGTTTGGTCACTTATACATACTTTTCATGCTTTTAACTTGGGCGGGATTATTTTCCAAGATGTTTTTTTTCTTTTTTTTTTCTTTTATTTTTTTTAGAAGAAGAAAAAGGGTAGGATGCCTATTTAAGTTTTCATTCTAGGATATTTTCAAGCATAGTATATTCTTAATGGAGTTAGAATTGAAAGGATTAGATAAATTGCTACTATCCATCTAAATTAAGATTAAGGCTCCTTTAAAAAATATGCGTTTTACCACTTATGTCCCTTTTTAATTTGGAGTCTATTTTCTTCGAGCATCTTTATGAATTAGGAGGATTTGTTTAAATATTATATCATTTTTTTAACAATGATAAACCCTTTTGTTGTGGGTTCTCATCATGCACTTTTGATACATCTATTTTTGATAGATGTCTTTCATTCTTTTCTCCTTGATGAGATTGAGCTATTCACATCAGTTCTTGACCTATTCAACTTCTTCAAGTTGTGTTCCATCAAGACTCTGAGTGAGGGAATTTCAACCTTTATGGGTAGAATAGCCTTCATGCCACAAACCAGGGAAAATGGGTTGCACTCATAGAGGTTTAAACTACTGTGTGATAGGCGTGTAATGTAAAAGGTAACTTTTTATGCCAATTTTTGTACATTCTAGCCATCTTTTCAATTATTTTCTTAGTATTCTTGTTGGCTACTTCAATTGCCCGATGCATTTTTAGGTGCTAGGGAATCGAATTATGGTGTTGGATTTTGAGTTAAGAACAGATTGCTTACATCATTTTATTTTGCAAGTTACGTGCATTATCTGTGATAATTTGTTCGGGAAGCCCATATCTGTAGATGATGTCCCATTTCACAAATTTGAACATAACAGATTAGGTGACATTGGCATAAGAAACTACTTCCACCCACTTTGTGAAATTATCAATAATGACCAAAATAAAACAATTCTTATTAAAAACCTTGGGGGTGATTGGTCCAATCATGTCCATGCCCTATGTAGAAAAAGGCCACGAGGCTATCATAACATGTAGAGGTGCCAATAGGACACATATTTTGTCAACATATATTTGGCATTTACGGAACTTCCAAGTATGGTTGAGGCAATCTTTCTCAAGAGCTAACCAATAATAGCCCGATTGCATGACTTGTTTCTCCAGTCATTGTCCATTGGTGTATGTACTGTAGATCCCTTAATGAACTTCTTCGAGAATTCTTTTGGCTTTAAAGGCATCCATGCATTGGATTAATACTTGATCTTAGCCTTTCTTATACAAAATTCTAGCATAAAAAATGATGATAGCAGCTATCAATTTCGGTAGCACATTTGGGTTGTTGTTGATCGTTGATGTATTGAAAAAAGTCATAATACCATGGTTGGTTGTCTTTCTCTTTTTCAACATTTTGATAATGTGCCAGAGTTGTATAAAGTCTTATTTAAATGGGAGCAATATCTAATTCTTGATTAGCTTTGAACATGGATGACAAGATGGCCAAGTCATCCGTTATTTGATTCTTTTCTTGAAGAAAGTGTTGAAAAATGATATCATCAAATTCTTTTTTGAGTTCTGAAATCAATTTCTCATAATGAATCAATTTAGCATCACGCATTTGTCATTCTCTTTTCAGTTGGTAAATGACTAATTTCGAGTCTCTAAATACTAATAAAGTTCTAATATCTCTTTCAAGGGCAGTTTGGAGTCCCATGACTTAGGTTTCATATTTGGGTATATTGTTGGTACAATCGAACTTTAATCTTACAGTAAATGGGTAGTAGTTTCCATTAGGTGAGATAAAAATTACCTTGATTCTATGCATCAATGCATTTAAAGCTCTATCAAAGTATATTTTCCAAAATGAACTACAATCAATAATGTTTTCTACCTCAGATATGCACATCAAGTCTTCATCAAGAAATTCAAAGTTCAGAAGTTGATAATCATTTATTGGTTGACTTGCCAAGAAGTCTACTATTACGCTATCTTTGATGACCTTTTGATTCATTACATGATGTCGCATTCAAAAAGCAAGACTTGTCACCTAGCTAATATCCCCAATAAAGTAAGGGCCTCACATAAATACTTGATGGGATCAAGTTTAGTGATCAGCCATGTGGTATAGTACAACATGTATTACCTTAAACTTTAAGCTATCCAAGCTAGAGGACAACATAGCTTGTCTATTATTGAATAGTTATTTTCATGCTCTGTGAATTTCTTGTTCAAATAGTAGATAACCTATTCCTTCTTACCCAATTCATCATGTTAACACAATCACAGCCTATTGACCTATCAAAAGCTGATGATACAAGATTAACAGTTAAGGCACTAGTGGCATAAGTACTGACATGTTTGAAACGTAGTGTTTGACTTTATCAAAGGCTTTTTGGCATTTTTATTCCATTATCCGAGATTTTGTTAAAGTAGAAAAAAAATTGGATCACATTTGTTAGCAACGATATAATCAAGTGATGAAGTTCAACCTTCCTAAAAAATTATGCACTTCTTTTTGAGTTCGAAGTAGTGGCAGGTTCTGATTGACTTTGTCTACATCAACTTTTTTTTCCTTTGTCACTCATAATAAAGCCAAATATCTTACTAGATGTAACATCTAATATGCATTTGGTAGGATTTAGCTTGAACTAGTATTTGTAAAGCTGTTTGAGGAGTTTCTGTCAGCTGATATTGTGTTCACTCTCTTTTGGCAATTTGGCAATCATGTCATCCACACAGACCTCTATTTTTTTATGCATGAGATCATGGAGTAACGTTACCATTACCATTATAGATTGCCCTAGTGTTCTTAAGCCTGAAGGGCATTACTTTATAGTAAAAAAGTGCTTGACATGATCACAAAAATGGTTTTCTCCATGTCCTCAATTGCCATTTTAATCTGATTATAATATGAAAATCCATCTATGAAGGAGACCAATGCATTTTTGGCGCTATTGTTTACTAAGGTATTAATGTGAGACAAAGGGAAATTATCTTTTGGGTGGCTCAGTTTAGATCCCTAGAGTCTACACACATCTACACTTTGCCATCCTTTTAAGAGATCAAGACTATATTGGCCATTGATTCAGGATATTTGGCTACATTATGAAATCTTGAATGAAGTTGCTTTCAATTTCCTCTTTGATCTTCAGAAGCATATCTGGTTTTATCCTTTTAAGCTTTTCTTGTATAGGGTTGCATTTAAGTTTAAGAGGAAGTTTATGGACCACAATATTAGTGTCTAATCTAGGCATGTCCTGGTAGAACCCAGCAAACACATCTTCATATTCTTAAAGGAGGTTTATTAGTTCAACTCAGGTTGATAGGCTTATAGAGGTTCTCATTTTGACTTTTTTTTTATTTTCTTCTATTTTGAGGTTTATGGTTTTAGTGGGTTCTTCATAAGGCAATGTCTATTTTTCTTCTTGCTTAATTAATCTTTACAGGTCTGGAAGTATGGGGTTCTTTTCAAAATCCCCTTCAGGCTCAACCTTACCTGTGCAGATTGGTTGCTCAAAATTTGTATATCTCAGTACGAATATTCATGTCACTTTTATCAGGGTACTTGAAAATATGGGAAAAAATTCAAGCAGAAAAATATGTAGAGGAAAGACTAAAATTGGCAAGAACTCTAAAAATGGTCACAAAAGATGAAATGCATTATACTTGTCATTTTCATTGATAATACTTAATGAAAAGATGCATATACAAAGGATCTTACAATGCTCTTGGCGAAAGTATATAGGTTTAGTTCATGGCATTGCTTTGAAATAGACTTAAATAGTATAGAAATCTTAGTTTTAACCCAAACACTTGGAACAAATCTTGAAAAGCCTAGACTACTCTCCTGATCTGTTGTTAATGCTTTCGACTCATCGATCGCATTGATGGAGAGATCCTCAAATGCCTTGTTCAATATAAGTTCAACATGGTCAGAACCGATGTTCACACATCCTCTAGGACAAAAACTTTCCTAAAGCAGTGAAAATAACATTGGCTCACGACCTAACTCTTATCCCAGCGGAGGGACCATCCTTTTCTGATGGTTTTTTTAGCTTATTTTCTTTTATGTATGCACTAGGCTTGAACCCCAACACTCTTTGGTTAATCTAGTTAACAACTTTTAAGGATCTAACAATTCCTTAAAAATGCTTTTTGAGTCCCTTTCCAGCCCATTAACAGTTAACTTTAGACCCATGTAAGTGCTTCTCGATAGGTGAGGCTCAAGCATTAGTAAACTTTCCTTGACATAAGTGGCATTGACAAACTTAAAAGACTAAAATGAGAATTAGGAACATCCTCATTGGGTTTAATATACTAGCCATCAGTTGAGGTAGCAGTAATAAAATCTTTCTCTCCACAGATGTTGACAACCTTATTTTCAATGATGAATTTCAGCTTTTGATGTAGTGATGATGGTAGTGCATTTGTAGAGCTAGTTATATGATAAAGCAATACCCATCATATGGAAGTTAACTTTATAAAGGGCATGGGCCGATTTAGAGTGGAATGATGATGTTTCCCATAATATTTCTACAAGTTCCATCAAATGCTCAGACAACCATGCAACTATTCTAGATATGAGATGCATTAACAGGGAGCTTCTTTAAGCATGATATGGGCATTACATACAGAGCTGACTCATTATCAATTAGCACTTTGGACAATATGCTACATTCGCAGTATGTGGGGATTTGAAGGGCTTTATAGTTTCCCCTTTTTCCATGGGGCATTTCATCATTGCTAAATGATACATAGTTGCCAGCAATGATGTTGCTTACTAGGCAATCCAATTAGCCTATCAAGATGTCAAGAAGGACATAGACCTTAGTCAAGACTTTGAGGAGAGTATTTCTGTGAGCTTTAAAGAACAATAGTAGTGATGACACAAATATCTATGTGGGTTGCTTATTCAACTGATCGATGATGCTGTATATGCTGTGCTTGATGAACTTAAGGAATTCTGTGGCATCTTTCTCAATACTGGCTCCTTGACAGCTATTGGATCTGATTCTTTGGTTCAGTGCTTGAGGAGTAAGAGTGGTGTTCTTTTGTTGAGTTTCATTTCTTGATGTACCTCAGGTATAACATCTACAACTTTAAGTTAGATGGCCTACGTTGAGAGATCAACATTTACTACTTGTTGACTAGATTCTCCAATGATTAAAGTTCTGCTTTCATATTTCCAAAGAACTACTTTGTTGTTCTTATAAGGGAAAGGGGATGAAAGTTGAATAATCATCTTTAACTTGAGTTAAATAGGGCAGGTGGATACTCGGTCGGTTGTCAAATAAAACGAATGGCCTTCTAACACCATTAAGAGGATTATTCTTATCCTTTTCTATGGTGTTGATAGATGGCATTGGATTCACGAAATTGGTACGCGAGACTCACTTTTTATCGTATAATTTGATGCTACCTTATTCATCATCCTTTGAACCATAGCATAAAGCTTTTTGCATGTTTGAAGAGTGTGGCCATAAACTATATAGAAATCATAGATTCATTAGCTCTCTATTTTGTCCTTCTGATCCCATTAACCAATTTGGCTTATACCAGGATTTGCCGAGCTAGATTTATTAGCATCTAACCTCGTCTATGTTTTTAGATCTCGCAATCCTCTTTAATAGCCAATCATTTTGCATTTGACATAATATGAGCTTCAAATGAGCTAGTTCTAACGCTAAATTTTGGCCTTTGTCGAGCCTCGACCTTTATTTTCTTCTACATTTAAAGGTGTCCCTTTTGCTCGAGTCACTTTTGTGGCCTTATTGATCATTCCATATAATGTGACTATATCTATAAACTTTTTCGGGATACTTTTCACTATATCTTCATAATATGGTGTTTTTAACATGAAGATGAATCTAACAATCATCTCTTTCTCTATCAACAATGGGTGAATTTAGGTGACTTCTTTCATCCACGTTAAAGCATACTGCTTAATGCCTTTATCAGCTTTCTTTTCCATGTTTATGAACAAGAAATAATTCAAAACCTAGTCATTGGTACATTTCTTCTTATCTATGGCATTGATGTATTCATCTCGTTCCTCATAAAACTTAATTTTGGACCGGTCCATCATTTTTTGGACTATTTCTAGGAAATGTGGGTAGTGTTATAGAATGTGCTCTTGATCATAGTGGCAGCAAAATGGTTTAATGGTTGTTTTACTCTAGTTTTTTATATCTACACTATTCTAGCCTTCACAGAAGTTTACTATGCCTTGCTCATAGGTGTACTGAGTTCTTTAATGTTTTCTTTGATCTAGCAAGTTTTCTCATTAATCACCATATCTATTCTTAGTTCTATATGGTTGAGAAGTAGATTGGCTCCAACATGAGGTCTAGGCCCTTGTTCAGCCTTGATTGCACCCTTTTCTAGCAGAACCTACACCTTTCTCTTCAACAAGGTGTAGTTTTCAATAGAGTGACCTTGGGCTCTAGCATGGTATTCACAATAGGCATTCTCATCATACCATTTGGGATATAGTGGTTATCTCAAGTTTATGAATACCAAAGTCACCAATTGACCTGCCAATAGATGGAAATAAATCTCTTTGTGGGAGTAAAAAAAAGTGGCTTAAATGTTTTCTTCCTTGGGGTGCTTGTCAATTATTTAGAGTCTTGCGTTGTTCGCATTATGGAGCTATAAGCTTTGAGTAGTGTTTTGGATAGGGTTTAATGTGAAATCCATTGTTGGAGTAAACTCAACAGAATGAACTGGTTATGACGCTTGTGAATAAAAGTTAAAACCTAGATACAGCATGTTTGGACAGTACATGCCCTATGCCGAATGTAGATTCTAAGTGAACTTAGTGGGACTTTTGCTAACAACATTCACTTCTTTCTCTTTACCCTTAACCATTGACTTTTTAGTAGAGTTGGATAATTCTCCAATGGATATCTTGCCACTTTTGATAGCAATATCAATTATTTCACCCGATATAACCATATCGACAAAATTCATTATAGTGTTTCCTACTAACCTACCATAGTAAAGGGCTCTCAGGGTGTTAATGAACATGACCGTCATCTCTTTTTTGGTCAAAGGAGGGTACAGTTAAGCTACCTCTTTTTTTCACCTATAAGTATGTTGTCTAAAGCTCTCAGAGGCTTTTTTTTACCATATTCATAGGGGAAAGATGATCGGAGGCCTAGTCGGATATGTGCTTAGAAAGCTTGACCCAAATTTGCCCATGTCTAAATTTTTATGGGGTCTATCCTACATACCAATGATGGCTATCCTAGTTAAGTTATCCTAGATGTAATGAATTAGTAACTTTTTCTTCTTGTATCTAGCCATCTTGCAACAGTACATGCAAAGGTAAGTAATCCTATTATACTTTTAAAAATCTAATACTTTGAATTTATGTGGGATAACGAGATGGGAGACTAGTTTCAAAGATATTGCAAGTACAAACCCAAATATGTCATTTCTTTGATAGCCTGAAAGCACTTTTCTAGTGACTGATACTTGTTTAAGTCTCTGTTATTTTTTAAAGACCTTTTTACTTTTTCCTGTTTTGCTTGTTCATCGAGATTTGGGACTATTGGTCTTGCTAATGAAGAATTTATACCCGAAAATCCTTGAACCAAATGGGGGTACATTGCTTAGTTTGCATAAATGAATGGCTAAGTTGATTGGATTATCATTGTTGAAAGATGTTGTTCATGAAATGCCTCTTCTTGAGCGTTGGTGGCTTCAATACCACTATTTAGTTTGCCCTCGAGATTGATTAATTCTTTTTCCATGTCGATGATGCTCGTTTACCCTTTTTCTTCAAAGGCTCAGATAGTAACTTAGTTAATTCCTCAATTTGAGCTTGGAGTTCCTTAGTCTTATAGAGTGATTACTCTTAAGACTCTTTATACATGATCTCGAGTCGCTCACTGTACTCTTGGTGATTGTTTTCCTCTGTTGTTCAATGATTACAAGTATTATATCGATTATGAATGGTAGGTTTTAGGTTTTAGAGCACCTTCACTTTAGATTATTATTGGATTAGACTTTTATGAAGTGTTATAAGCATGTTTGATGATATGATAGTGAGTATGCAATCATGATAATAGATGAATGAATAAAGTAATAGAAGAATTAGATCAGTCATACAAGTGCAAGAGGGACAATTGGATTGGGGAACAATTTCACCAATAGCGTCTTTCATTAAAGCAATAAAATATCCCGATTACACATGTTTATATTTGAAAATGCCTAACATAGTTATATTGTTTGATCACATGTTCCATGAAATACAACAATTCTTATTCATGGGCTATAACAGGCAAAATGTCATGTATCAAGGATCAGCCTACGTCCATCATGTACTCAGCTTCTAACTAGGTTGCTTGAATCTGCTTGGTGAGATGGCAATAATGGTCCTGATAATTCTTACTTGCCTGATTAACTACTTGTAACCATTTTTTCTCTTGCTATTTGAAGGCTCTCACTAATTCATTAACTTGGCCTTGGTGAGCTTGTAGGGAATGTTCTAAATCTTGAATTCTGAATGTTAGAGTCTTATTCTTGGCTTGGTTTACTCTCAAATCTCGAATTTGAGCTTCAAGATGTCCATTCTTTCTTTGGTAAATGGATATGATGGCATAAGTTCTAACAAGTTTCTACTTATTAACCCTGGCTTCTTCTTTCCATTGATGTAACTCTTTTTTGAGGGTAGTAATTTTTGCCTCCCACTCAGTTGATGACTTATTAAGGCATAAAGATTTGCTTGCTTTGCTAACTGCCACTTAGTCTTTCGTCAGACTCTTAAGATCTTCTTTGAAGTAGTTTTTATCTTTGACAACTCGATTCGCTTCACTATCTCAAAAATAGAAGTCTATTTCTAGTTGGCTCTTTTTTCCTTTAAATGATTGATTTTCTTGGTAAAGGTTTCCTTTTTTGTTCGAACTCATGCTTAAATAATTCAATTTTAGAGGGAAATTCATTAACTAATACTTGTGATGTTGCAACACCAAACATGGATAAAGCTTTATTGATGCGATAGATCTTCCACTCTCATATCCTGAAGTCATACTAAGTCCCCTTTAATACCTCTCCATACAATGGGTTTGTCTCTAACCATGGAAATTTAGCTAAACTTTTGACTTATAATCAGGCTTACCATAGTTGAAATCCCATTGCTTTAGGCATTGGATAAAACAATGAATTGTCGGCATTAAAATTGTCATAAGATAGGATGGGTGTATGGCTAGTGCTTCCCCATAATCTTATAAATGGCGTACAACTGTAATCTTTATACTGGTATATGATCATCTATGGAGAAATCTAAAGGACCTTTCGTATCACCTTTTCCCATAGAGATTTTAAAATTTTTGGATCAATTGCTCCTCGGACTAGCCTTCGAACAATTTTTTCTCAAGGATCTTAGAGATAAGGCTGAAGTTAGGCAAAAAATTATATGACATCTTTTTTATTTTAAGACAAAAGTGGCTGGCAAGCTAAATATGAAAAAGTAATATCCATTTGATGAAGCAACCTATACCCATTACTTGAAAAAATTAAGAGCTTGAATGGTTTCAGTGATGATGGCAGGTGTGGGATTGATGTTACAGCACAATCGAGAAAAGAGATATGCTCCTGTCGCTTTAACATAGCCTAATATCTTCAAAAATATGACCAATTTATAAATTGCCAAAGCCTAGATATTTTGCATTTTCCAGAAGTTAATTGCATTTGCCATTACTTGCTTAAAGTTGGCCCATGAAATATATTCTCTATTACCTTTATTAATATGACTTCTGATCTAAGACTTTATTGCCTTGAGAATCTGAGATAATCTTTTTTTGAAGGTTGGAGGTTGCAAAGCGTTGCAATATATTCTATCAATCTTGGCCCCTTTAATGTTGAGTAACGTGGTATATTTGACGATTGTAGAGACCAAATCTTCATGATTGAAAGTGAAACATCAATATACTTGGTTCTAAAACTAAGATGCTGCTTGCAATAGATCAATATCCATACGGACTTAGAGTGAAAGGGCTATGTCTTTGTATTTCTTCATGGATTCCCTCTCAGCAGTGTTCTAACTGATCCATATATGTTTTAGGTTTTGCCAATCATTCTGAGGATACCTTATATTAACCCTTTTCATACATTGTTGAGACATATCCAGGTTTGAGAACATCTCTATCTTGACACTACCGGTGCTTTGACCATGCTTGAACTTCTTTAAAAGACTTTAGATCAATAGTGGATTATTGCTCTAGGATAGACACCCCTTACTGAACATTAAACCATTGACCAATTATCCCATAATGATGATGATTATGATGAAATAAGTAAAAATAAGTTAGTGATCAAACAAAAAAAACAAAAGGGAAATTAGTTAGTGACCATACGAAATAATAATGGTAAAAATAAGGGAACAAAGAAAAACAACAAAAAGATGTCACAAAAATTAGCCTGACAATAGAAGATACTATGCCTAAGAGTAAACACAATAATTATGATAGCAAATGGGCAGCCTAACGGTGTGTCTGAGTTAAAAAGGTAACCTTAACGAGGTGACATGATACATTGCAGGGACTAAAACTAACTGACAAATAGCAATGTTCGTTTATCGCCACCTATGGCAAGTGCATGTTTAGCAATTATTTGGATTGCATGATGGCTAGTTTAGGTCAAATTTGACATTTTGAGGATATCATAGGGCATTCTAGGCGGTGGCATTTGCTTATCATCAACCACTTATTAAAAAAGATTAGCTATCAAGCAGAACAACATACCCTAAGCAATGGTCATGAAATAAAACAATAGATGCGAATGACTATGTTTGTCCATCATTACCTATGTAATCATGGTGTATAGAAGTAGAGGTAAAAAGTGTTTCCTTGATTGACCCTATTCTCTAGGTTATTCTAGTAGAACTCTAGTATAGTTTGACATGGTTTAGCTTGTAGGGTTCACTATATGGGTTTAAGTTTACACCTAAATTAATATTCAAATTATTTCTCCATCCAATAAAGATAGCTAAGACACCCTGATCTTAGGCCTATCACAGTTTGGTAGAGCTAGTTCGATCGAGTGGATGTATTTCCTTGTGCAAATATAGAGGGATACTCATAAGAGACATAGGTAATTTACATCCGAGAAGGTCTTGCCATACCAATGCAGAGGGTTACTCACAAAGGTGGATGGCTTACTTCCTCCTAATAATTAGGATGCTAATCTCACCATGGAGTTTAGTGAGAATCTAATGCAAAGTATGTGCATGGTGGTGTCAGGGAAACAATAAAACTTTTTGTTTTACCTTTATATTACCATACTTATTTGAATTGATATTTGTTTGGAATCATAGTAGTCCTTGGCAATTATAAGACAAAAGCCACAAAAGATAAAAAGTTAATAGACAAAGGTAAAAGGAAATTATAACTAAATAATGATGGAAACCAAAAAAATCAAAGATCAAGTGAGACATAGCTATTTGTATGCCAACTCTCTAACTACGTCCCTGATAGAGTCACTAAGCCATTGCCATGTACCATTTTTCTTCTGGGTTATCCAGAATGAGCACGTGTGACTTAAAAAAAATGGAAATATGGATGGTGTTTATGTTGGTTAGAGCCTTTAGGTTATCCCTTGATTGAGATTTCAATTAGGCATAGTAATATTAATGGGACAAAAACTGTTAGGCGAATCGCTTATCCAACTAGTCTCAAAAGTTACAACATAGTGACCATGAATTTAGAGTCACCACCGATCATTTTAGGCTAGGCATGATCAGATGTCTATTGAAAGTAATATTTTGAGTTATGAAACTCAAAACATCGATTTTGATGTCTACAAGGTCTAGAGTTTCATTAATTAGGTTCAAGAGGAAAGATTTGCACCCCCATAATGCCTAACTATATCTCTGTTTTGGTTTGACCAATTCCACTTTATCATTATTTCAATCTATTCCTCTTTAATGCATGTATTTTTGTAAGAATTATAGATCCGAGTTTTAAAAGAAAATTTAAATCATCTATGTGCCTCAAAGGTGTAAGGAACATAAAGGTCTTTATGAAAATAATCTCCAGATTAAATTTTAAAAATTTAGATATTTCATGTTAGGCATTGGATAAATATTAACATGAAACATTGCCTTGTAGTTTTTGAAAAAAATTTAAAATATGAACGCACAATGTTCATTTCAAAAGGGAAACATGTTAGTATGATGAAAAAGGAATACAATAATATCACATAAAAATAGTCACACACAAAAACATAAAAAAAAGAAAGACAATCAAAATGTATCTTACGATTGTCTTTGATTATTGAGGAATAATTAGGATGACAATATTGAGATGCATTTGGATTCAATGATAACTTGAAAGACAAAAAAAATAGGTTTTGATTAAAATTGCATGAGATATCTGAGAGAGGGAAATTTTTTGAATTTTGAGTGGAAAATAGGGTTGGATCCCTTCGAAAGGTAGGTTGGAGTATCCCTAATGGTGATGATTTGGATGTGCTCAAAAAAGCTTTGGATCAAAAGTCCTTTTAGGAAGCTTCAGAAAAGAGAAAATTCAAATTTTAAATGAAAAAGCTAGGTTGGAGTATCTCTTTAGAAAATGGGGTTGGAATATCCCCAAAGGAAAAGATTTTATATTTGAAAAATAGATTAGAAATCCTAAAAAGATCCGAGCGAGAGTAAATTCAAGTTTGAACAAAAAGCAAGGTTGGAGTATCCTCTTAGAAAGTAGGTTGAAGTTTCCCCAAAGGTGAAAATTTTGATATTTTTGGAGAAAAATATTTTGAGTAGAAAAGGTCGCGAGAATTTAAATAAAATTATCATTTTGTTTTAGCCTTAATCCAATCCTAAAGTGTTTGTGTTAAATTATGTGACTCTATAAGGAGTCAAGCAGCTGCTTTTTGAGATTTTCAAATGTTTCGACAAAGGTAATTTAAAAAATTAGGTTAATTTTAATTCCTAAGAATAAGGGACAACATCTCCCTTCTCAAAATTATTTTAGGTTTATTTGAAGGCTTTAAGGGCTTAATGATATTGTTGAAAAGGCAGCTCAATGAGAATTAATATAAAAATATTCTAAAATTCTAAAAAATCATTTTCTAGATGGAATTAATTTTCAAAGTTGGGTTTGTTTTGACGTTGGCAGCAGATACTAGGGAAAAGGCATACTGGACTTTGAAAAATTGCCTCTGACTCATTCGATATTGTTAAATCACAAAAGATGCATCTCTAGAAGGGGAATTTCACAAACTTGCTAGGAAAAATATTTAAAAATTTAGAGAAAATCATCTAGTGGATCAAATGGCCCAAACATAATGCGGTTTACTAGTTCTAGGGGTTTCAAATAGCAAAGGTTCAAAAAATCATAACTCCCTTATTCGGAATGGTGCTGGTGCAAAAAGGCATCATTAGAAAGGCAATTCAATGTTTTTTCAAGGAAAAATACTAAAAGATTATAAAAAATGTATTTAAACTTGAAAAAAAAATTTTAATGGTGCCACAGTGCTTTCAGAGCAAAAATAAGGGGAGTTTTTCAACATTTCTAGGTTTTTTAGGACTAAATTTGAGACATAGACGTACGAATGTCCATGACAGAAAGGAATGGTTGATATGGGTGTCACGAATTCATTCCATAATCTTGAAGTAGCTTAGGATGATGAAACAATCCATTAGCCATGCTACTAATAAGGCATTGAACTCAAGATCAATGCTTAATATTTTAACAAATAAAAAAGCATTTTTCTAAAAAAATAACATTTTATTTAACCATTGGAGAGTTTGATTTGTCCCAAGATTGGAGGACCAATTTAGTGAAAACATTAAATCAATGCTAGGACCAATTTGATTTATTCCCAAGATTGGAGGTAGCATAGATCTAACTTGGGTTTTTTTTTAATCAGATTTTTTTTAGCAACAAAAAAGCATGCATTTTAGACAAAAGTTATGAATGAAATGCAACATACATAATAGTGAACATAAGCAACACATTTAAATAAATAAAGATGATATTGTGAAAATTGAAAAAGTGGAAAAAATATAAGGTGATTACAAATAAGTGTTGGACTTTATGTGGCCCATACGATAATAAGTGAACCAAGATAATTAAATCAAATTATTAAGGTAAAATTATAAAGTAAATCCTAATTCAGTTTAACTACTCTAGTGATAAGAATTAAACTCTACTTCAGTAACTAATTAAAATATAGATTCCTTAATAGTAGGATACAACTCTAATTAGTCTTCTAGTATAGGTCTCTAGTCTAGTCTGAGAAAATTGCCTGTGCACCATCATAAGGTAATTATCAAGAAAAGGATATAGACTAGAAGGTGTGTACGGGGTGTAAATTTTCGTGTACTTGGAGCGAGGCTGGGTTCTTGATCAACAATGGCTAGAGGTACATTTTATTTAAATTATTACAATAAGATGTATGAGAATGTTAGTATAGGTGATGGTATGAACATGTTTAACCAAAGGAAAACATGCTAGAATTTTCAAGATGACATTTTTGTTTCATGAAACCTACCAACATGTAAAAACATGCATGAACATGCTCAAAACATGTTAAGAAGAACATTCAAGTATGAGTTGAACAAGTGAAAGGGGATGAAGTATGACAAGAAATGCCATGAGTAGAAATTGTTATGATGATGAAAATAAAGCGTAGCATGTTTAACCGTCCAAGCAACATCAAGGTATCAAGAGGATCATCAAAATCCTAATGCTGCCATAATTATGCATGAGAATCTTAGAATAGTCATGTAACATAAAGAGGTCATTAGAATGATGTAAATGCTGAAAAATAAGAAAATAAGCACAACAAAGGGAGAAAATATACCAAAAGCTTTAAGCTTTATTTTTTTCCTTGAAAACTCATCTTTTTCCTTTTTTTAATGTAGAGCAGAGATAAAATGATGAAAGAAGGAGCTTTTTAATTAGGGTTGGATGGAGGGGAGTTTTGGAGAGGAAATATGAGTGGAATAAAAGGTTTTAGAAAAGGTTTTAATGGTGGTTTTAAGAAGCTACAAGAATGGAGAATGTTTTTTGTTTTTTTGGTGGTGAGGTGTATTGAGAGTGCAGTAAGGTTTTCTTACTTTAGAGGGTTGTCCCTTTTAGTTAAGCAAAATTGGCGTATATAGTCATGTGAATATGAAAACAAAAAATGCAAAAAGTAAGGGCATTATGGGGTTTTGGTGCATGCATCTAATGCAAAGACAAGGTACTGTGTTTAGCTACCATGCAAACTCATTGGTTTGCTCAGTAAAAACGGTGGATCACGATCATTTTATGTAGCTAAGCATTAAGAAAGATCAAACTTACCTTTTAATGACTTGCATAATGTCATAAGATATCCTTCATCATTAGCTATTTAGGCCTTAAAAATTTATTAACTCCAATCACAAGCCAAAGCTGAGGCTAAGTATCAGTTTTGATGATTTTTGGCATAAAAACCATGTTTGTCTCAGATTTTCAAATCAGTGGTGCATAAGCTGAAAGATGGCCTGATCTGGGCAAAAACACCTTAGTGTATCAATACAAAACATTTTGTATCGATACATAAGGTAAATTTTGCCCATGAGTATCGATATAGTAAAGTATTTATCGAAACCAAGAGCAAAAAAAATGTTTCTAGTCTTGAGACTTGGAGGCCTGTATTGATACTTTTGCTTATGTATCAATAAATTTTGCCAAATTTCACAATATTAACTACTATCAAGGCCTGTGTCAACACAAACATACTAAGTATCTATACCATACCTTAGGTATAATACCAAACCATCTTGTATAGATTATACATGTGAAAATTTGAATTTTTAATGATGTGAGAGCTTGGTATTAATACCTACGCACCAATATGATTTGTGCATAGTTTTCGCTCTCTGAATTACCTTACTTTGGTTAAAAATGATGGAAAATTAACTTGTTCTCATCTATATAGCTTTAAAGATATTTAGGATGATGTCCTTTAATGCCCTGGATGATAGCTGGGACAAAATAGGTTGTCTATAATGAGGTTAACCATAAATGGCAGAAACTAATATGGATTGATACATGAGTAGAGGTTGCACCATGGTCATGGTCTTTTTAGGATATTTGGTGAAAAGACCAAATTACACTGCAAGGCTAATTACCAAAAGGTTTCTTTGAGGTCATATTAACTTTCAACTTTTAGGTGGTCATGATAGATTACTAGATCCTGCTTTTGATTTATGAATGTAATTAACAAAATTAAATATATTCATTGTCAACATTTTGGGAACCTGATGGGTCACACACAATAAGCTGATCTATTAGATTAAAATGGGGATTTAGTTAAGTATGACTTAATTAAATAAAAAGTCTAAGGAGAAGGACTTAATTGAATTAGTTCGATTAAGTATTAAATACATAAATTATGTTTGTGCTATCTATTAAAAGATGCCATAATGTGGTAGTAAAGATAAAAATATCTTATCAAGATCATGTCTAATAGTAAGCATATAAATAGGGATATCCTAGTTTTAGGTCGAATAATTATTTTTGACAAATTACATAATTATTTGATAATTATTTAATAATATTACATGAAGTAAAATTGTTTTACTTATAAGAAATTTAATTAAAAACTAAATGTTCTTGCATATAAATAGAGGTTAGCCTAAAAGCCTTAATTATTAGTTAAATGGGCCTCGTTTTGAACAAATCCAATTTTGGCACAATAGTGGTGGGTCTTTTCGGTGTTGGATTAGGCTAAGATGTTAAACAGTTAATGCTTAGGCCTAACCCTAAATAGTCTAGGTAAAAGAGTTTACCCAGATCCTTATAAAAACATAGAAGATGGCTCCACCCACTAAGTTTGGTAGTATTGGGCTTGGTTGTCCCATTAGTTAAGTCTATCCTAACTTTGGTTGTATAAATATACATTTATAGGTGTTTTTAGGTGGTTGATATACTTTATAGCTATCAGAATACCCTAAGCACCATTATCCCTAAATCCTTAAGCTAGGTTGGCATACACCCTAGCTCTACCTAAAGCTCTATGCACCATTTTCATGTTTGTTGATCTAGAATCATTCTTGATCTAGAGAAAGTAGTCACCAGACATAAGGCAAAATATTGCCTTTGTCGTATCTCTATGACTTTCTTGTGACTCTATCTCACATCCTTGCAACTTCCCTGTGGCTTCCTAGAACTGTTCTTAGTTGTATGAGATTTAAAGTAGTTGCATCCTACATTTTTTAAGGCTTCTGAAGCCTTTTAACTTGCACTGAAGAATCGCTAGACCTTATGAAGGCTCTAACAGATAGCTATATGGATTACCGTTAGTGGTAGGATGCTTGTCCTACTTGTGGGCTCAAAAGAGAAATCAAAGGAACCAAGACATTGCAATGATTGTGCAAGGATCAGCACACTCAGAGTTATAAATCTCTAAATCTGTGAGATCTCTATCAGATAAGACTACCAAAATAGACTGCATGTACATCTCTACCTAAGATCTCGAGGAAATTTGAGTATTTCTCTGTTTACTTTTCACTTATATGTTTAATTTGATTAAAATATTTTATGTTTATTTTAATAAGCATGAGCTTGGAGTTTCCCTTCATTCTTAATGCTTCTAATTAACAAGCCACTAATTATATGATGGGTTAATCAAAATGAAACCTGAAGGAGATTTATATGTCTTAGTTCATTATGTTGAATGTCATAAATTGCATGTGATATGGGAGTCCATGAGCATGGTTTGTGTAGTTATAAAAAGGAACCATATAGCTTAATGAATCCTTAACTTTTCTTATTCATCTGCAAGGATATATAGGATTAGCATTTAAGGGTGTTTTGTCAGACCATGGGAAAAGCTAGGTGAAAATTTAGGGAATCTTGACTAGCAATTGGGATAATAGTTTCAGATTAATGAGATAGATAATTCAAGTTGGATTAGTTATGGTGAAGTCGAAAACTCTAGGTTTTTAATTAATTGATATTTATCTATTTCATTGCTGCATTATATTTAATTTAGTTTTATTTTTTTTCATATTTTATAAATCAATTTTTGATTAATTCAAATAAAGTTAGAGCTATTATAATTTCAATAGTTAGTAATCAATCAATCCTTGTGGGATGATACTTATATTTATCACTTTATTACTTGTTAATAATAATGAGTACTTGAAAGCAAAACTTTGGCCTCATGCATAACAAAATAGGCATAAAAATTTAATCAAAATTAAAAATACATAGTGGAATTAAACAAAGAAACACCATACTTCCTCATGATCTTTAGGAAGAGATGTACATGTGATCAGATAGCAATTTTAAAACATAGATCCAATAGAAATCATACCAACATAGAGACTTTTAACATTAAACATGTCGATCCCTCCACAAATGTACCATGAGTTGATTACTATGATCTTTTCTTAAGGCCATAAGCAGCACAAGTATCCTGCCTCTAGCAGTGATCCATATAGATGCCTATTGGAGCCTTCATGAGATCAATGGTTTTCCAGTGCTAGCCAAAAGGCTTGTCAAGCCTTATCCAAAAGATATATTGTCAACTAGTTTAGATCTAAAATGATCAAGGAATAATTCTCATGCCTGTTATGCTAAAAAGGTAAAAAATAACTCTGTAAAGAAGTAGCTGTTTTTCTTAAATGTAGGCAAACAAATCCAAAAATCCTAATAGTTGGTTCCATTTGATTTATTTAGGCTCGAAAATAGATTTTCTACCTTCGTTATAATCAGAAACAATTTTAGACCACTTAAAAAACCTTGTTTGCATTCAAACACCTTTAGAAAAGTGGCTGTTTTATGCAGATACTAATAAAAGGATCCAAAAATCATAATTCTTGGCTGTAGTTCATTCTTTTAGGATAGAAAATTGAATTTCCACCTTTCATTAGGATCAAAAACACTTTTTGATCACCTAAAATGCTCTGCACAATCAAGCTTAGGGAAACAGAGATTTTTAGATTTAGCCAATTTTATAATTTTTGTGAAAAACTAATCTCTTAATGCTAGAAAACTATTTTTCTATTTTTTTTGTGTTAGAAACAATTTACAAACACTCAGAAAAACCATGAAAACACAAAGAGAGCATAGCAAAGCATAGGTTTTACGCCAAACCAGTCACAAAAGTCTAGAGTTGGTGCCTAGGGTTTCCCTAATGCTTTTTACCATCCAAAAAAGCTTTAATAATATATTTAAATACACCCTGGGCTAGGTTATGCTAGACTTTTAGGGCAACTAAGCCCAACACTAACATACCTAAAAGGTGGCCTCATTTTAGAGTGTTTTTTTGGAGCCCGATAAAAACTATTATAATTAGCTTGTCCAAGATTGAGCCTTAATATTAAGTTATTAATATTTAGCCTAATAGCGCACCAAAGTAGCAATTCCATCCACCTAGCCCATTGGCAAGCCCAACTTGGAGTAGCTTAAAATTAAACTCTCTTAACTCGTTAATTAAGGGTTTTGGCCCAAGCCTTAAATTTATATGTGAGATAATTTAATTCATAATTAAATTTTCTAACTTAGAGTGAAATAATTTCACTTAATTTAAATATTATCAAATAATTAACTAAATAATTATCAAATATTTATTTAATTTTTTAAATACAATTATTTGATGTTATTTAATAATATCCCTAAAACTATCACAAATAGACATTATTTTTTATAAGACATTCTTATCGTTATTACCATATTAAGACATCTCTAATTAGATTTCATAAATCAAAATTTCTTAAATTGTTCTTAATTGAACTTATTCAATTAAGCCCTCCTCATTATACCTTTTATTTAATTAAGTCATACTTAATTAAATTTCAATTTTAACCAGTAGATCATCTTATTGTGTATGGCCCATTAGGCTTCCATCATAATAGAAATAAATAAAATTACTCAATTAAGTGTATTTATATTTATAGACCAAGATTTGCCTCTAGCAAGGCATCATGGCCGTCCCATATGCAAGAGTCAATATGACCTCTTCAAGAAATCTTTTAGTAACTAGCCTCATAGCGCACTTTGGTCCTTGCACCAAATATCCTAGAAAGACCATAAGCATGGTGCAGTGTCTACTTATGTATCAATCAATATTAATTCTTGTAGCTTTTGAATTTAGAGAAACAATTTCTCTTAAATTCATCATGCATTGGTGAAAAACTTTATTAAGTTAACCAAAGCTAAGTACATATGAGATATGTCTCTTATGTCACTCGAAGTGGTGAATCCTCTTTGGATCACTCATTCATCCACCATATGGTTCATGTCATACCTACTGTATTCTACCTTAAGTATCCATCCATTATGGACCTGTTTTAGATAAATCAAAGTATGACACTTCTCAAATAAAATGACTTGGTGTCTTAAGTCTGAGGACTAATATACATGACAGGCACATAAGAACATATTCCATATACACTTGAGTGAATTATACCAAATAAAGTTCTCAAACAAGCCATGTTTAGTGAACTTGTTTCCATAAAATAAGTACCTATAGCTATCCTCAAGTATCTCTATACATTAATTTCTATGTGATCAAAGAGTTGCATGCAACAAATGCATGAAGGCTTAGCCTACGCTAGTTGCAAGCACCCCATTTTGTCTAGGACATCATCTAGGGCATATTCTAAGCATTCTTGGAGTTATACAAATAACCATGGTCAATTTCTCATTACTTTTGACTAAAAAGAGGTAATTCAAAGACTAAAGATATGTGCAAGTCATATTGTTGCTTAAGTATCAATACCAAGATCTCACATTGCTAAAAATTAAAATTTTCACATGTAGTATCAGTGCAAAGGGGTTTGGTATCAAAAACTAAGTTGTGAAATTGATACTTAGGATGTTTGTATCGATATGGACCTTCGTAATAGCTAAAATTATGATTTTTGGCAAAATGTATTGATACACAAGCAAGATAATCGATACAAACCCATAAGGTATCAATACAGGCTTTCAAGTCTTAAGACTAAAAACATTTTTGCTCTTGATATCAATACATACATCATTGTATCGATACTCATGGCAAAAATTTGCCTTATGTATTGACATAAAAGGTTTTTATCGATACAACGAGGTAATTTTGCCTAGTTCGAGCCATCTTTTAACTTTTACACCATTAATTTGAAAATTGGATTCAAGCATGTTTCTTGCACCAAAAATCATCAAAATTCATACTGGGCCTCAGCTTCAGGCTTATGATTAGAATTAAATAAATTTTTAAGGCCTAAATTGCCAATGACAAGGGATATTTTATAACATTATGCAAGTTGTTAAAGGGTAAGGCTAATCTTTCTCTATGCTCAACTGCATAAAATATCATTAATCCACTATTTGTGCTGAGCAAAGCAATGAGTTTGCATGGCAATAGAGCACTCATTTTCATACCTCATCTTTGCAAGAGGTACATGTAACAAAACCCCATAATGCCTTTGCTTTTTGTATTTTTTGTCTTCATATTTATATGGCTATATATGCCAACTTTGGCTTAGCTGAGAAAAAAATCCTAAATAGCAGAAAACACTGGTACAATCAAATATTCTTAGTAAAGAGCTTTTCATATATTCTCATAACATCCCTCAGCCAAAAAAAAACAAAAGACCTCTCATATTCCCTTAGCTTATTAGAACTACCACCAGAAACCTTTTCAAAACCCTCATTTCACTGATATTTCCTCTCTAAACTCCCTCCATCGATACCCTAACTAAAAGCTCCTTCTTTTTATCATTTTATTACTGTTCAACATCAAAAAAGGAAGAAAGTGAGTCCAAAGTTACTGCTCAAAGGAAAAAGCTGAAGCTTGCAGCATGAAGCTTAAAGCTTTTGGCATATTATCTCCCATTTTCTCTACTTATTCTCTGATTTTTCAGTATTTTCATCATCATAATGGCTTTTTCATGTTACCATGACCCTTTTAAGATTCTCATGCATTAGTATGGCTTTGTTTATGGTAGTCTTAGGTTTGACGATCCTCTTGATGCCTCGATGTTGCTTAGATGGTCAAACATGCCATGCTTTACTTTTATCATCATAACAGCCTCTGTTCATGCATTTCTTGCCATGTTTCATCCACCATCACAGTTTCATCTCATGTTTGAATTTTTCACCTTAACATGTCTTGAGTTTATTCATGCATTTTCTTGCATCTTAAAAGGTTTCATGAGACAAAATGCCTTTTTGAAGATTCCAGCATATTTTTTCTTGTTTAAACATGTTCGTACTAACATCCATGCTAACATGCCCATACATTTTACTTGTCATCATCTTAAATTTTTGTCACCCTTTTCATTGTCAAACTATCATCTTTGTTTGTTTGGATGTATCATCCATGTTCACTACTATGCATGTTGCATCTCAATCATAATTGTTGTGCCAAAATATATGCTTGTTTGTTGCAAAAAAAATTTAATTTTTAAAAAACCCTTAAGTTAGATCTATGTTACATCCTATAGATAAAGACTAGCATGGATTTAACATTTTCATGAAATTAGCCTTCCCATTTTGAGGGAAAATCGAACTTTCCTGAGTTGGATTCATGGTTGACTAAAAACCTAAATGTTGTTTTCTTAGAAAAATGACCATATTTATTTGATAAAGCATTAAACCTTGATCTTGAGTCTAATTCCCTTATTTATGGCATGATCAACGGGTTGTTTCATTGTCTAAAATTACTTCAAGATTGTAAAATGAACTCATGAGCCCATGTCACCCTTTTTGTTTGTGTCATGATGTTTAGACATCCTTGGCTCAATTTTAATCCTCTGAAAAGAAAGTATCAACAAATTCCTCTATTTTTCTCTAGCAACACTGTGCCCAACATTAAAAAATTATCTTCAAAGACTAAAAACATTTTTCTAGAATTTTTTAATATTTTTCCTTAAATGAAAATTGAATTACCTTTTTGACAAATGTTGTTTGCACCCAGATCATTTCGGATGAGGGAGTTATGTTTTTCTGAAACTTTGTTATTTTAAGCCCTTGAACTAGCAAACTGCATTCTATTTGGGCCATTTTGGCCCACTAGATAATCTTCTTGAATTTTTTAAAAGATTTTTCCTAGGAAGTTCATGAAATTCCCTTTCTGGAAAGGTATTATTTGTGATTTAACGACACCGAATAAGTTTGGAATGATTTTCCAAACTCCATTATGCCCTTTCCCCTATACATACTGCTAGTGTCAAAACAAACCTAGATTCAAAAATTAATTCCACATGGAAAGCAATTTTTAGTATTTTTGAAATATTTTAATATTAAATCTTATCAAGTCACCTTTCTAATGGTACCTCAGTCGGTTCTTAATGCTTTTAAACTTCCCTAGAATAAACTCAAGAATGGAGACAGTGCGATGTTGTCCCCTATTTTTGCACTTGGAATTAACCTAATTTCCCGAACCACATTTATTGAGATGTTCAAATGTCTTAAAATGCACTCGATCAACTCCCCATGATGTCACATAATTCAAAAGCCCTCTGGCCTCAGATCAAGGTTAAAACAAAAAGAGATCTTATTTAAATTCTCAGTTTCTATTTTTAAAATACCTTTCCTAAAAAAAGTTTTTTTCTCTATAAACATCAAAATTTTCATCATTAGGGATACTCCAACCCCACTTTTTGAGGGTATACTCCAACCTTGCTCTTTATGTATCATTTAAGTTTTCTCTCTCTAGGATCATTTTAGGATTCTGAATCAAACTTTTTTTTAAACATAAAATTTTCACTTTAAGGATACTCTAACCCCATATTCCTAAGGAATACTCCAACCTTGCGTTTCATTCAAAACTTGAATTTTCTTTCTCTCATGGAACCTTTTGGGATTCCTAATCAAACCCTTTTTTAAACATAAAATTTTTACTTTTGGGTTACTCTAATCTCGTTTTTCGAGAGGATATTCCAATTTAACTTTTCATATACCATCTAAATTTTCTCTCTTTCATTTTTAGGTTTACTCCAACCCCATCTTTCATTTAAAATCTAAATTTTCTCTCTTCTAGATATCCCAGGCTATTTTAATCGAAACACCATTTTTTTCACACCTTAAAGTACTACCGAATCCAAACATGTCTCAAAATTATCACTCTATATTATTCTTCAATAATCGAAGATAATTACGAGATACATTTCAATCATCCCTCTTTTTTTTTGTTTTTGTGTTTCATTGTTTTTATGTGATATTATTATACTATTTTTTGTCTTACTAATAGGATTTTCTTTTGTGGTGGCCACTATGCATTCATATTTTTAAATTGTTTTAAAAAATTATAAGGTAATGTTTCACGTCAATCTCTCTCTAATGCCTAACATGGAATATTCGAAGTTTCAAAATTTAATCTAGAAATTATTTTCATAAAAAATCCCTATGTTCGCCACATCTCTAGGGTGCATAAGCAATAGAAATTTTATTTCAAAATCCAAATATACAATTTATGAAATTTCATGCATTAAAGGGGATTATATTAAAATAATGATAAAATAGAACTAATTAAATCAAACCCAAAGCAAGATATAGTTAGCGACTGTCGATTTTGGGCATCGTAGGGGTGTTAATCTTTTCCCACAAGTAACCAACTCCCAAACCCAACCGATGAATCTTGGGACCTACATGTTGAAATCAATGTTACATATTTCATAACTCAAAATATTATTTTCAATAGGCATCCGATCATGGTTAGTGGTGACTCTAACTTTATGGCCATTTTATAGTAGCCTTTTGAGACTAGTTGGATGAGTGATTCGCCTGATAGTCTTTTTCCCCTTCATATTATGATGCCTAATTCAAATTCTGATCAAGGGATAACTTAAAGGCTTAATCACACCATACATCTTTTAAGTTGTGCATGCTTACTTCATATTTTTCAAAGATAAAAAGGGTACATGGCGATAGCTTGGCGACTTTATTAGGGAACTTAGTTAGAGTGTTAAGGCTATGACTAGCTATGTCTCGCTCAGTCCTCGGCTTTTCCAGTTTTCTCATTATTTAGTTATAATCTCCTTTTACCTTTATCTACTAACTTTTTATCTTTTATGGTTTTTGTTCAATGATCAGGAACTAATCTATTCCTGAATAAATATTGATTCGAATAAGTATAGTAATATAGGGGTAAAACAAAAGGTTTGATTATTTCCTCAACACACACCATGCACATGCATTTGCATTAGATTCCCACCAAACTCAATGGTAAGCTTAGCATCCCAATTATTAGGGGGAAGTGAACTATCCACCTTTATGAGTAACTTTCTGCATAGGCATGGCAAAACCTTTTGAGGTGTAAATTACCAATGTCTCTCATAAGTACCCCTTCTTATTTGCATAGAAAATACATCTACCATATCGAGCCTATTTCACCAAACCTACGATGAGCCTAGGATCGGGGTGCCTCAGTTGTCCTTACCAAATGAAAACATGATTCAGATACCAATTTAAACATTAACTTAAACTCATCTATTGAACCTTATGAGCCAAACATGTCAAACCATACTGAAACACTGTTAAAATAACTCAAAAAATAGTGTCACTCAGAGAAACACTTCTTAGCTTTACTCTTATAAACCATGATTATGTAGGTGATGACTGACGAACATTATCACCTACTTCTATTATTTTATTTCATGATCATTTTTTAGGGTATGCTATTATGCTTGATGGCTAACTCTCTTTAATAAGTAGGCGATGACAAGCGAATGCCATTGCCTACAATGCTCTACATCATTTCAAAAGAGTCCAATCTAACATAAGCAAGCTATCATGATGTCTAAACAATAGCTTAATGTGAAAATAGATGGTGACCAATGAATGTTGTAGCTTAGTCAATCAGTTTTTACCCTATAAGTTATCATGTCACCCTGTTAAGGTAGTTTTTTTAACCCGGGCATGCTATTATGCTATCTATTTGCATTCAAGATTATCATTTCCACCCTTAGGCATCATATCACTTGTTGTTAGGGTAATTCTTGTGATGCATCTTTTTTGATATTCTTTATTCCCTTATTCTTATGCTTATTATTTGATATGTTTACTAACTCGTCCCTTTTTTATCTTTTTGTTTGATGCATGCATCATTTCATCATAATCATTATCATTATGAGACAGTTGGTCAATGGTTCAGTGTTCAGAAAAAGGTTTCTAATATAGAGCAATTGTCCACTTTTGATCTGAAGCTTTTCGAAAAAGTCTGAGCATGGTCTAAGCACCAATAGTGAGAAGATAGGGATATTCTCAAATGCAAGTATGTTTTGACAATGCATGAAAAGGTTAAGATAGGGTACCATCAGAATGATTGGCAAGATCTAAAGCATATATGGACTAGATGGAACAACATTGAGAGGGAATCATTCATGAAAAGATATGGAGACATAACCCTTTTACTCTAACTTTGTTGGATATGGATCTATTTTAAGCGGCATCTCAATTCTAGAACCCAGGATATCAATGCTTTACTTTCAATCAAGAAGATTTGGTCCCCACAATCACGAATATGTTGCATTACTCAACATTGAGAGAGCCAAGATCGATAGAATATATTGTAAGGCTTTGCAACCTCCAACCTTTAAGAAACGATTAGCTAAGGTTCTCAGGGCAACAGAGTTTTTAAGTCGAGGGTCATATCAAGATGCAAAGGAATAATGAGTGCATCTCATGGGCTTGCTTGAAGCAAGCAATGGTAAATACCATTGACATTCGAAAAATGCAAGATATCTATGCTCTGGCGATATATGGTTTGGTCATATTTCTAAAGACATTACGTTATGTTGAAGCAATGGTATTAGGTCTCTTTTCCCAATTGTGTTGCAACATCAATCTGGCCTTCGCCATCATTGCTGAAAATATTCAAGCTCTGAACTTTTGTACAAAAAACCAGGATAGGTCACTTTATTGGTTATGCTCCACTTCTTTACATTTGTTAACCACTTTTGCCTAAAAAAAGAGAATGCCGTACAATTTCTTACCTAACTTTAGTCCTATCTCCATGGTCCTTGAGAAGGAAGGGCCCTAAGACAAGTTCTAGGAGTAATTGGTCCATAAATTCTAAAATCTTGAAGGGCAAGATATGACATGGAAGGCCTCTTGGTTTTACCATAGATAATCATATACTGATGCAGAGATTACAGTTTTGTGCAACTTATAGGATTATGGGGAAGCACTAGCTATGCACCTATCATAATTCATTTATTTCTTTCATTCAAAACCTTAAGTAGTGTGACTTTAATTATGACAAGCCTAATTACAAGTCAGAAGTTCAATTAGCTTTATATGCTTGGAGACAATCCCATGGTATGGAGAGGTATTGGAAAAGAAGTAGTATGACTCTAGGATATGAAGAAATGAGGATCTATCATATTAATCATGCCTTACCTTTGTCTAGTTCTGGAACATCATAAGTGTCAGTTGATGAATTTCCTTCTAAGATTGAATAGCTCAAGTGAGAGTTTAAGCAAGAAAAGGCAACCTTCGCCAAAGAAATCATTTATTTAAAGGATGAAAAAACCAACTAGAAATGGATCTCTATCTTTAGGAGAGTGAAATGAACTAGGCTGTTAAAAAGAAAATTACTTTAAAGAGAATCTTGAGAGTCTAACAAACAACTATGTGGCACTTAGCAAAGTAAGTAAGTCTCAACTCCCTAATAAGTCATTAGCAGAATGGGAGATAGAGATTACTACCTTTAAAAAAGAGTTGCATCAATTGAAAGAAGAAGCCAAGGTCAATAGGGAGAAGCTTGTTAAAACCTATGCCTCATCTCAACTTATTGAAGGAAGAATAGGCTCTAAAAGCTCATGTCTGGGATTTGAGAGTAAAGACTCTAATGCTCAAAATTCAAGATCCAGAGTATTTTCTACAAGCTCACCAATGCCAAGTGGATGAATTAGCTAGAGCCTCCTAGAATTAGTAGGACTACATCGCTATCACATCAAGCAGAATCTGGTAGCCCTGTTAGAGGCTAAGACATGATAAATGTGGCTTGATCTTTGACACATGACATCTTACCCATCGAAACCCATGAACAAGAATTGTTGTATTTCTTGGAACATCTGATCAAACAATGTAACCTTATTAGGCATTTCCAAATGTAATCATGTAATCGAGATATTTTGTTGCTTTACTGAAAAATGTTATTGGTGAAGCTATCTTCTAATCCAATTATCCCTTTTGCATTTGCATCACTAGTCTAATTCTTTTTTTGTTTTATTCATTCGTGTTAATAGTCATGTACCATCTTAATTGCATACTGATTATCATCTTATCAAACATGCTCATGACACATCATAAAAGTTTAATCCGATAATCATATAAAGTGAAGGTGCTCAAAAACATGAATTCTCCCATTCGTCATCGGTATAACACTCCTAATCACTGGAAAGCCATGGAAAACAATCACTAACTCTGATTATATGACTCAAGCTTATGTATAGGGAGTTCTAAGAGTAATCACTTCATAGAAATAAGAAACTTCAAGCTTAGATTACAGAATTAACTAAGCTACTATCCGAGGCTTTAAAGAAAAAAAGGGTAAACAAGTATTGTTAATGCAAGAAAAGAATCGATCAATCCTGAAAGTAACTCGAACAATGGTATTAAAGCTTTAACACTTAAGAAAGAAGCCTTACATGAATAACATCCTCCCATAACAATAATCCCATCACCTTAACCATTCATTTACATTAACCCAATAATGATACCTCATCTAGTTTAAGGATTTTTTAGTGCAAGCTCTTCACTAGCAAGACCTATAGTCTCAAATCTCGATGAGCAAGAAGAAAAAGAAAAAGCGAAGAGGTCATCAAAAAATGATAAAGACTTAAATAAGTATCAGTCATTAAAAAATGTGCCTTTGAGCTGTCAAGGGAAATGATAAGTTTTGGATTGTAGATGCTAAATCTTTGGGACTTGTCTTTTGTCTCCTTATCCCATCTAAATTTAAAGTACCAGATTTTGAAAAGTACAATGGAACTATAAACCTCGCTACTCACTTTCGCACGTGCTACCACAAAATGGCTGGATATGAGAAGAATGAAAGGTTTCTAATTCATTACTTCTAAGATAGCTTAACTAGGGTAGCCATCCATTGGTATATAGGGTTGGATCCCATGAGAATTCAAACATAGGATTTGATTTGTGCTTTCCTTAATCAATATAAACACATATATGATTGGGCCCCAAATTGTCTTTCCATTATAAACATGGAAAAGAAAGCCTCTGAAAGCTTTAGACAGTATGCTCAGAGGTGAAGAAAAAAAATAGCTCAAGTTCACTCTTCTTTGACTAAAAAATAGATGATGATCATGTTTATCAATACCTTGAAAGCCTCTTACTATGATAGATTGGTAGGAAATGCCACGAAAAATTTTATTGATATGGCTATGTCAAGTGAAATGATTGATAATGCTGCCAAAAATAGCAAGATATCCATTGGAAAATCATCTATCTAAACCAATAAGTCAACAATTAAGGGTTAAAAGGAGGAGGTGATTGCTGTTAGGAAAGGTCCCACTAAGTTCACTCAAAATCTGCATTTAGCATAGGGCCTGTACTTTCCAAAAATGTTTTATCCATGTTTTAATTCCTATTCACCAATGCCATAACTAGTCCCTGCCATTGGGTTTGCTTTGACAATAAGTTTCATGCTGAATCTCGTTTAAAATACTACTCGAAATGCATAACCCTGTAATGTAAACAACATAAGAATTCTAAATAACCAACAAGCACCCCGAGAAATGAACATTTTAAGCTAGTTCTTTACTCCTACAAAAAGATTTACTCTCATCTCTTAGCAGGTTAACTAGTGGCCCCAATATTTATAGCCCACGGTCACCACCATATCCTAACTGGTATAATGAAAATGCCTATTATGAATACCATGCTAGAGGCTAAGTTCATTTTATTAGAAATTGCACCTCATTTAAGAGAAAGGTGTAAGGTCTGCTAGAAAAGGGTGTGATTAAGGTCGAACAAGGGCTTAGACTTAATGTTGGAGCCAATCTACTTCTGAACCATGTAAAACTGAGAGTGAGTGTGGTGATCGATGGAAAACGTTGCTAGATCAAAAGAGCATTGGGGAAGTCAAGACACTGATGAGCAAGATGTTGCAAGCTTTTGTGAAGGTAGAATAGTGTCAGGTGTTAAAAACTAGAGTAAAAAATCCATGGAACCACTTTGTTGCCACTATGGTCAAAAAGCATTCTTTACAACACTACTTATTTTACCTAGAAAGGTATAAGGGATAATGGATTGATTTGAAATCGAGTTTTATGAGGAAAAGGATGAATGCATTAATGCTATAAATAAAGAATGACCTACCACTAATTAGGTCTCAAATTATTTCTCTTTCATGAGCATAGAAAAGAAAGCTAATAAAAGCACCAAGGAGTATACTTTAAGGTGAATGGAACAAACTACCCAAATTCATCTTTTATTGACTAAGAGATGATTGTTAGATTTTGTTGGCACATTACAAGCACCGTATTATGAAGAGATAATGAAACATATCCCGAGCAACTTCATAGATTTAGTTGTGTTATGTGGAATAATCAATGAGGCCATAAAATTAACTCAAACAAAAGAGACAACTTTAAGGGCAAAAGAAAAGAAAAGACTGGGGTTTGATGAGGGCCAAAATCTAGTGTTGGAACTAGTTCATCTGAAGCTCATACTAAATCAAAGGCGAAGATAATGGCTATTGAAGAAGACTACGAGATCATAGAGAGCATAGACGAGGTCAGGACACAAATAAATCTAGTTTGGCAAATCCTAGTACCAGCCTAATTGGTTAATGAGGTCAAATAGATAGAAGAATGAGCTGATAACTTCTGTGATTTCCATACCATCTACAGCCACACTCTTCAAATGTGCAAAAAGTTCTGTGCCATGGTTTAATTGATGATAAATACGGATCATATTAAATTCTATGACAAAAAGTGAGCCTCACATGCCAAGTCAGCAAATGAGATACCATTTATCAATACCATAGAAAATGATAGGAATAATCCTCCTTACAAGGTTGAAAGGCCATTGTCCTTATTTAATAACCGACCAAGCATTCGAACTACCCTTGTTTAACCCATGTCGAAGATAATTATTCAACTTCCATCCTTTTTCCCTTAAAAAAATAAAATAATTCCCTAAAAATATGAAAGCCAAACTTTAATCACCAAAGAATCTAGTCAACAAGCAGCAAACATTGATCTTTTAGGGGTAGGCCATTTAACATAAAGTGGTAAATGTGATTCTCTAGCTATATCAAGAAACAAAGCTCAACAAAGAGCACTACTTTTATCCCTTAAGCATCAAAGTCTACAACTAAAGAATCAGATTTGATAGCTATCAAGGAGTCAGTGAATAAGAAAAAAGCCATGAAATTTTTTAAGTTCATTAAGCATAGCAAATATAACATCTTCAATCAGTTGAACAAGCAACCCACTAAGATAGCTATGCTATCACAATTATTGAACCCTGAAGCTCATAGGAGTGCTCTTTTTAGGGTCTTGAATAAGGCGTATATCCCTTTTGACATCTCAATAGGCCAGATGGATCACCTGCTAAGTAGCATCACTACCCAACAACTACATATCTTTCAGAGAAAAGGAAATCCCTCATAGAGGAAGGGGAAACTATAAAGCCCTTCATATTACTACACTCTATAAGGGCAACGCATTACCTAAGGTGCTCATTATTAATGGGTTAGCACTAAATGTAATGCCCTTATCATGATTGAACAAGCTTCCTATTGATGCATTTCATATCTGGAATAGTCATATGATTGTATAAGCATTTGATGGAACTTGTAGAAACATCATAGGAAGTATCACTAGTCCACTCTAAATCGGCCCATGTACATACAAAGTAGACTTTTATGTGATGGACATTATTAATGGGTTAGCACTAAATTTAATGCCCTTATCATGATTGAACAAGATTCCTATTAATGTATTTCATATCCATAATATCGTATGATTGTATAAGCATTTGATGGAACTCATAGAAATGTCATGGGAAACATCACTAGTCTACTCCAAATCAGCCCATGTACATACAAAGTAGACTTTTATGTGGTGGACATTGCTCCATCATACAACTACCTACTACAAAGGCCTTGGATTCATTTTACGAGGGCAGTACCATGATCACTGTATTAAAAGATAAAATTCATCATTAAAAATAAGGTTATCCACATCGAATAAGAGAAAGGTATTAACGTTTTTACCTCAATTTATGCCCCACATATTGAACCTAATGTGGATGTTTTAGATTTTAATCCTTTAGGTTTGTCGATGCTATTTATGCCAAAAAAGGGTTACCAGGTTGAGCCTCACTTATCGAAGAATGCCATATAGGTTTAAAGTTAACTGTTGGCCAAGGTACTTAAGCCAGAAATGGACTCGAAAAACATTTCCAAGGAATTACTAGAGTTTTAGAAGTTGTTAATGCACAACAGAAAAGAAAACAAGCTAAGAAGAACTGTGAGAAGAGGATGGCCCATCTATTGCATCATGATTTAGAGCATGAATCAATGCTATTTCCATCGCTCCGGGAAAGTTTATATTTGAGAAGATGTGTGAATATCTGATCCAACCATGTTATGCTCATACAAAATAAGGCATTTGGAGATCTTTCCGCTAATACGGTTGATGAGTCAAAGATGTCAACAATGAACCAAGAGACTAGTCTATGCTTTCCAGGATTTGTTTTAAATGTTTGGACTGAAACTGAGATTCCTGTATTGCTTAAGTCTATTTCAAAGTTATGCTATGAAATAAACCCACATGAGTCTACCCTAGAGCATTGTAGAATCCTTTATATAGGCATCCCTTTATTAAGTATTATCAATGAAATGATTGTAAACACCTTATTTTGTCCGAGCCAACATTCAGAGAATCAAAAGTCATCATCTGAGGTACCATTAAGGTTATTCATACAAGCTCATGTCTAATCCTTATCACTCAAAGCTAAGGTAAGGTCTTAAATTATTTAATTTAAGACCAAGCCTTATAAAAGATATACATTAGATAAAATAGAGCCCAAGTGCATCTTTAATTATTTTATTTGGGCTTATTTTATTTAATTATATCAGGTCATAAATTATTTAATTTAAAACGAAGCTTTATGAAAAATATATATTATATAAAATAGAGCCTATTAGCATATTTAATTATTTTATTTGGGCCTATTTTTTTAATTATATTGGGTCATAAGTTATTTAATTTAAGACTCAGCCTCATAAGAAATATATATTAAATAAAATAAGGCCCATGTGCATATTTAATTATTTTATGTGGGTCTATTTTATTTAATTATATTGGGTCACTTTTTTAATATTTTAAATTCTTGATGGGTCTTATTAAAATTATTTTGATCCAATACATCCATTATTTGAATTAATTTTGGGCCTATTAGGTTGAGTTAATGGTTTTTTTTAAGGACCCAATTAGCTTGATTGTAGGGTATTTCATGGCAAAATTTGATATTGAAGGGATATTTTGGAACTTTGGTGGTGGTTAGTTAGGACTCAAGTATTAGTACTTGGACCAATTAAAAATTAAAAGCACATCCTAGTAGACCATGACTCATCCTTTTTGTGAGACAATATACAAAATTAACCTCACACCCTAGTTTTTTTAACCTTTAGCCCACCATCCTTTATATGCAACATTTGTTGCTTTGCATCAAATCATTCATGAGAGCTACCAAAAAAAAAAATCATTTTCATTCTCCTCGCCCAATAGCCACCATATCATCCATGTAAAAAAATACAAAAAGCTTGATCAAGCTTTGACTACAGGAGCTATCCCCCAAAATTCATTCACATTCATGCCTCCTAAAATCTCTTCATTTTTATGCTCATCATTAGCCACCGAGACAAAAGTAACCCCACCATTTTTTTATTCCCATGCCATATGCTTAACCATTATTTTCATTCCACTTACATAAGCCAATGTTCACAAAAGAGAAAAGAATAAAAAAGGAAAAATAATTGGCTAAAAAAGTTTAGTCAAGAGGTATAAATATATATTTCAATCCCTTTCTCTTTATTTTCTTGGATTGCAAATATATCTTATGCCATTTTTTTAGTGAACATTATAGGCACACCATGACCCATCCAAGGAAATCATGCATTTTTCTTATTGGATTTGATTTCATGTAGTTTTGATGATGCCTTAATATTGCTTGGGTGATTAAAATTGCATTTTTCTTTGTAGTCTTTCAATAGTCCCTATTTTGATGTGGTATTATGTATCATTATAAATCATGATTCATGCTTTATAAATATTCATCTAGCAAATTCAATGATGTTATTTAGGAGGTGGTTTCCATGTTGAGCATTTTTTTTTTAATCCATAAAAAGCTAGATGCCTTTTTTCTTTTAGTATACAAAGAGCTAAATGCTTTTTTTCAGTTCACAAAATGCTAGACATCTTTTTTTTTTTCAGTCCATTAAGAGCTGAATGCCTTTTCTTTTTAATCCAAAATGAGCTAGATGGCTTTTTTTTCTTTTAGTTCATAAAAAGCTAGATGTTTTTCCGGTTTAGTCTAGAATGAGAAATATGCTTTTTCCATTTTAGTCCACAAAGAGCTAGATGCTTTTTTTCTTTTAGTCTATAAACAGCTGGATGCTTTTTCTTTTAGTCCACAAAGAGCTGGATGCTTTTTCTTTTAGTCTACAAAGAGCTGGATGCCTTTTTTGGTTTTAGTCCACAAAGAGCTTGATGTCTTTTTCTTTTTTAGTTCACAAAGAGATGGATGCCTTTTCCTTTTTTAGTTCACAAAGAGCTGGATACCTTTTCTTATTTTTAGTTTATAAAGAGCTGGATGCTTTTTTTTCTTTTTGGTCCATAAAGAGCTGTACGTCCTTCTTTTTTTAGTCCATAAAGAGCTAGACACTTTTTCTTTTAGTCCATTAAGAGTTGGACACTTTTTTCATTTCAGTCCACAAAAAGCTAGATGCTTACCAACCTCTGTTCACAAAGAGCTGGATGCCTGCCTACCTTAGTCCACAAAGAGCTAGATGCCTACCACCTCAGTCCACAAAGAGTAGGACGCTTATCGAGTTAGTCCACAAAGAACTAGATGCCCATCAAGTCACAGCCTGCACAAGTTAGCACCTATTTGGGGGGTCAAACCCAAGAAACTATAAATCTAGTTGGGGGTTAAACCATACGAAACTCATTGAAATTTTTTTTTCAATTTGAACAGCTACCAACATACTTTGCCGATCTCAGTGTAGTACTAACTAAATCTCCATTTCTGCATCGGTACTCATAAGGCGATGTTATATCCTAGACAAAATAGTGTCTATTTGTCTTCGCCTTACTCTTGATACTTAGCAACAGCCAAAAAAAGGGCAACTATAGACACCTTATTTTGTTTGAGCCAATATTTTGTGTATTAGAAGTCATCTTTTGAGGTACCATTAAGGTCATTTGTACAAGCTCGTGTCCAATTCCCATCACTCTTCGCTAAGCAAAGACTATAAAATTATTTAATTTAAGACCCAGCCTTATAAAAAATATACATTAGATAAAATAGAGCCCACTTACATATTTAATTATTTTATTTGGGCCTATTTTATTTAATTATATTGGGTCATAAGTTATTTAATTTAAAACCAAGCTTTATGAAAAATATATATTAAATAAAATAGAGCCTACACGCATATTTAATTATTTTATTTAGGTTTATATTATTTAATTATATTAGGTCATAAATTATTTAATTTAAGACCAAGCCTCATAAGAAATATATATTAAATAAAATAGAGCCTACATGCATATTTAATTATTTTATTTGGGTCTATATTATTTAATTATATTAGGTCATACATTATTTAATTTAAGACCAAGCCTCATAAGAAATATATATTAAATGAAACAAGGCTCATGTGTATATTTAATTATTTTATTTAGATCTATTTTATTTAATTGTATTAGGTCACCTTTTAAAATATTTTAAATTCTTGATAGGTCTTATTAAAATTATTTTGATCCAATATGTCCATTATTTGAATTAATTTTAGGCCTATTAGGTTGAGTTAATGATTTTTAAAGGACCCAATGAGCTTGATGGTGGGGTATTTCATGGCAAAAATTGATATTCAAGTGATATTTTGGAACTTTAATGGTTAGTCGGTGCTCAAGTATTAGTACTTGGACCAATTAAAAATTGAAAGCATATCCTAGTACGCCATGACTTATCATTTTTGTGAGACAATATGGAAAATTAACCTCTCACCCTAGGTTTTTTTTAATTTTAGCCCACCACCCTTTATAAACAAAATTTGTTGCTTTGCATCGAATCATTCACGAGAGCCACCAAAAAATTTCATTTTCATTCTCATCACCCAATAGCCACCACACCAACCATGTAAAAAAATAGAAAAAGCTTGACCAAGCTTTGGTGGTAGGAGCTCTCCCCTAAAATTCATTTACATTCATGCCTCCTAATATCTCTTCATTTTCTATGCTCATCATTTGCCACCAAAACAAAAGTAACCCCACCATTTTCTTTGATTCCATGCCATAGGCTTAGCCATCATTTTTATTCCATTTATATGAGCCAAAGTTTATGATGGAGAAAGGAATAAAAAAATGAAAAATACTTGGCTGAAAAGACATCGTCAAGAGGTATAAGTACAAGGAAATCTTTAAGCTTCTGTTGGTATATTTCAATCTCTTTCCCTTGAGTTTCTTGCATTGAAAATATATCTTATGCCATTGTTTTTAGTGAGCATTATATGTATACCATGAACAATCTAAGGAAATCATGCATTTTTCTTGTTGGATTTGATTTCATGTTGTTTTGATGATGTTCTAATATTGCTTGGGTGATTAAAAATTGTATTTTTCTTTGGATGCTTTCGACAACCCCTATTTTGATGCTATGGTATTATGTCTTATTGTAAATCATGACTCATTCTTTATAAATGTTCATCTAGCATTTCATGATGTTCCTTAGGAGGTGGTTTGCATTTTGAGCATGATTTGCCAGTAAAAATGTCTTTTGATTTTGCTCGTTCTTATATTTGATGTTGGGATTATAATGATACAATTTTGGTTTACCATATACTTGTTAAAATGCTTCTTCAAAATTGCTTGCTTGATGAGTGCCTATGCTATTTTTTGAAAATTAACCCTGAGTTAAGTCTATACTAACCTCAATTAATGGTGGTTAGTATGGATTCAATGTTTTTAATATATTGGTTCTCCAATCTTGGGGATATATCAAGTTTAAATGTTTGGGATCATGGCCTCATTAGGCCATATAAATTTTATTTTTAATCAAAAATGAAAACTTTTTTAAGTGCTTAATTTAAGCTTTATTTTGAGCCTATCATCACATTACTTGTGGATAACAGATGGTTTGACATCCTATTCTATGAGAGTTGGATTGGTTTGTTACTTCACTACTAGGGAACTCAATGATTGGACATTCGCATCTCGAATATGTTCACATGTGACCCTAAAAGCCTTAACCTAAAGAAACCCCTATTTTTTCTAGAATTTTCCAATATTTTTCCTAGAAAAGGCTACAAATTACCTTTACGATGATACCTTGTCTGCGCCTAGATCACTCCAGACATTAAAGTTATGATTTTTCAAATCTTTGCTATTTTGAATCCCTGGAATCAGTGATTCAAATTCTGTTTGGGCAAATTTAACCCATTGAATGATTTGTTTGAATTTTTTAAATATTTTTCTAGAAAAGTTATGAAATTTCATTTTCGTAAAGGCATTGTTTGTGATTTAATAATTTCAAACAAGTCTTGGATGATTTTTCAATATTCAATACTCCATTTTCCTTGCATTTGCTGTTAGCGCTGACTTAAACTCGGTTTAAAAATTAATTCTGCCTAGAAAGCTAATTTCTGGAGTTTTTGGAATATTTTTGCATTAATCTTTATCGATCTACCTTTCCATTGTACCATGACTAAAAACCATCATATCAAACCAAAATAATTTTGGAAAGGTGGATAGCGCAATGCTGTCTTTTGTTTTTGCTGCACTTAGGAAAATTATTTGGATTTTCCCGAACCAACATTCTTAATCATTCGAATGACAAAATATATTTAGTGATTTTTCCCATGGAGTCATGAATCATGGCATAGGTCCTTTTAGGCTCGGATCAAAACTCAAAATTGTTTTCAAAATTAATTTTCATTCCCTATTTAAAATATTTTCCATCTTAAAATTTATCTTCTCCAAAATTTTTGAAAAATTTCAATTTTAAAAAATCACTCAGTTTATTTCTTTTCAAAAGGATACTCCAACCTTGCATTTCTAAATGGATTTTCTAACCCTATTTTCTCTGAAAGATATTCTAAACCCTTTTTTCAAAATACATCAAAAATTTAAGTTTTCTGTTTATCAATTTTTTTATGCCTGAAATAGCCTTTGAGTCCAAACAGCCTCAAACTTGTCAATTTAGTTATTCTTCAATAATCGAGGTCAATTACAAGATATATCCTTACTATCCCTCCTTCTTGTTTTCATGTGTTTATCTTTAATGCAACTTTTATTATATTCCTTTATATCTTACTAACCCATTTCTTTTCTTGATGATGACTTGCATTCAAGTCTTCAAGAAATATCAAATTTCATTAAACCCTAGGCAATGTTTTGCGTCAGTATCCCTCCAATGCTTGACATTAAATATCTTTTTCTAGATCCATCTAAACCTTATTTTACCGAATCCTTTATGTTTCTTCTCCTCTTTGGATTGCATAGAGAGATATTAATTAAACTTTTATTAAAAAACCCAAATTTAATATTTAAAATTTGCATTCATAATAAGGCAATTACACATAAATAATGATTGCATGAAAAAACAAGAAAAAGCAAGATTTTGATAATTTATGGCTAGATCGTACCAATTTTGAGCGTCATGGGAATGCTAATCCTTCCCCATGTGTAACTGACTCTTGAACCCTTAAAAACAGACTTTTGTATATACAGTCCATAAAATCAACCTTGCAAGTTTCATAACTCAGAATCTGTTTTAGTAGGTATTTGATCATACCTAGCCCAAAATAGTTAGTGGCGACTCCAAATCATGGCCTTTTTGTAATTGCCAACCAAGAACCGTTGGTTGAGCAATTCATTCATCGATTCCTCCTGTAATTTTAACCTTATCATGCCTAATTCAAATTCGATCAAAGGCTGATCTAAAGGTAAACTTTACCTTCCTTTCATTGTTTTTAAGTCATAGCATCACCAAGCATGTGTGTATAGGGTTGCACAACATGACAATGACTAAGCATTATGCATTTCATCTGTTGTGTCCATTTTCATAGTTCTTGCAAATTCTTAGACATTCCTCTACATATGTTTTTCATCTATATTGTTCATTTTCCATACTTTCATGTACCCGGATGATATTGTAATGAATATTCATACTAAGATTCTAGATATTAGTTTTGAGCAACCAATCTGCATCAGTATGGTTGAGTTCAGATGATATTATGAAAAGAGTCTCATACCCCTAGACTAGTTAAGATTAATTAAACAAGAAGAAAAACAAATATTACCTCATAAAGAACCCACTGAAACCATAATCCTTGAAAAATAAAAGAAAATAAAAAAAGTTAAAATCAAAACCTTCATAAACCAATTAACTCGATCCAAATTGATAAACCTTCTCAAAGAATATTAGGATGTGTTTACCTAGTCCTACTAGTGCCACGGGCCATACTAATCAGCCTAAGCCCAAAGACACAAGTTACATGGAACAACTTGGCCCACCAAAATAAGCCTAATTCTTGGAGAATTCTAGAAGGCCTAGTTTCTAAAAGCTTAGAGATACAGTTAATAACAATTACTCTAGCTTATTTAAAACTTGATAAAGATAGAGTTACTAAAATTTAAATTTAACTTGGATTTTAGATTTTGTAGATAAGTGTAAATCCTACCCGTCCATTAAATTTAATCTGAGCCATTGATGTATAGGGAATTCAACTATAAATAGAGGTATCCCCAGCCTCATTTGTATCATCAAACACTTGAGAAATACATTTTAGCATTCCTCCCTATTCTCTTTATGTTCTTCTTTTATGTTTTACTCTCTTAAGTTTTTGGCTTCAGTGTCTTCAGGGAATTCAGATTCTCCTTTTGAGTAGGCTGACTTAGGTATACAAGAAAGTAAATCCCAAGCCTAAGGCCATGCAATTTGCTAGGCTAAAGTCTGAGCCTGTTACATAGGACATGCTTGAATTAGATACAAACACTGTGGTCCATAAACTTCCCTTCAAAACTAAGTGGAAGTGCATACAACAAAATCTTACAAGAAAGAAACCAGAAATGCTTTTTAAGATTAAAAAGGAAGTGAAAAAGCAATTTGAGGTAGGATTTCTTGAAGTAGTAGCTAAATATCCTGAATGGGTGACCAATATTATCCCAATCCCTGAAAAAAGTGGCAAGGTGTAGATCTAAATGGATTATAGCGACTTAAATCAAGCTAGCCTAAAAGATAATTTTCTTTGCCTCACATCGACACCCTAATGGACAACACTACCAAAAATGCATTATTTTCCTTTATGGATGAATTTTTAGGCTACAACCATATAAAAATGGTAGTTGAAGACATGTTAAAAACCACCTTCATGACAACGTGGGGTATTTTTTGCTACAAAGTAATGCCCTTGAGGCTTAAGAATGCGAGGGCAACCTAAAAGGGCATTGGTAACGTTATTTATGATCTCATGCATAAAGAAATAAAAGGTTTATGTGGATGATATTTGCAAAAACTTTTTAAATGGCTTCGCAAATATCACCAAAAGAGAATGAAAACATCCCCAATTTGCAAAAACTTTTCAAATGGCTTTACAAATATCAGCTTAAGCTAAATCCCACCAAATGCACATTTGTTGTCACATCTGACAAACTATTAGGCTTCATTATGAGCAAAAAAGGAATAAAAGTCAATCTAAATAAAGTTAAGGTTATTCATAATCTACCACTACCTCAAACTTAAAAAAAATGAAGAATTTCTTAGAAAGGTTGAACTATATAGCCCAATTTATATCTCAACTGACCGATAAATGTAACCTAGTCTTTTGGCTACTTCAAAACCAAAATCTTGGAGGATGGAATGAAGAATGCTAATAAGCCTTTGATAAAGTCAAACATTACCTTTCGAACACATCATGCTTGTGCCACCAGTGCCTAGTCAACTTTTATACTTGTATCTATTAATTTTTGTTATGTCAATGGGTTATGTATTGGGTTAACATGATGAGTCAAGTAGGAAGGAACAGGCTATCTATTACGTGAGCAAGAAGTTCATGGAATGTGAAAATAACTATTCCGCAGTAGAAAAGCTATGTTGTGCTTTAGCTTAAATAGCCACGAGGTTAAGGCAATACATGCTATACCATACTATAAGTCTGATCGCCAAACATGATCCCATCAAACATTTATTTGAGGCCCCTACCTTGTTAAGGAGACTAGCTAGATGACAGGTCCTATTCTCTGAGTATGGCACCATATATGTGAACCAAAAAACCATCAAAGGTAGTGCAATAATGAACTTCTTAGTAAGTCGAGCAACAGATGACTGCGAATCTTTAAACTTGAATTTCTTAATGAAAATGTTATGTGCAGATATAAGGTAAAAGACAATGTCGATTGTAGTTTACCTTAGAAAATGTACTTTGATGAAGCTTCAAACACATTAGGGCATGGAATTAAGGCAATTTTTATCTCACCTTATGAAAACTACTTACCCTACACTATAAGATTAAACTTTGATTGTATTAACAATATATGAATACCAAGCTTGCATCATGGGATTCCAAGCAGCCATTAACAAGGTATCAGGACTCTGCAAGTATTTAGAGATTTAGCCCCTGTTATCTACCAATTGAAAAAAGATTGGCAAATGTGAGATGCTAAACTGATTCATTACAGGAAACTAATCTTAGAACTAAAAAAAGAATTTAATGATATCAATTTTTAGCATTTATTTCAGGAAGAGAATTAAATAGCCAAAGCCTTGGCTATCTTGTTATCCATGGTCAAAGTTAATCGAGAATCAAATGTTGCTTCCATTCATAGGAGCATTTATATAACTCTAACACATTGTCAGAATGTCGAAGAAGAGAAAGAAAAACTGCCATGTTATCATGACATCTTTCAGTACATTAGAGATCAACTATACCCAAAATATGCTACTGAAAGTAACAAGAGAACCATCTAAAGAATAGCTACGAGCTTTGTTTTGGATAATGAATTTTATATAAGGTTGGGGTCAGGTACTACTTCTATGCATGGATGCTTTTAAAGCCAAAAGAATTCTTGAAGAAGTCCGTAAAGAATCTATAGTATGCATGCCAATGGACACCGAATGGCAAAATAAGTTAAGCGATTGGGCTATTATTGGTTGACTCTTAAGAAAGATTGTGTCGTTTATGCTTGAAAATGCCAAATATATATGGATAAATTTTATGTCCTGCCATCATCTCCACATGTTATGATAGCCTCGTGGCCTTTTCCTATGTTAGGCAAGGACATGATCAAATCAATCACCCCTAAAGTTTCTAACAAGAACGATTTCATTTTCATCACAATTAATTATTTCACTAAGTTGGTGGAAGCAACTCTTTATGCCAATGTAACCAAATCCATTGCGTGCAAATTCATGAAACGATACATCACCCATAGATATAGGCTTCTTGAACAAATCATCACAGATACTACACTCAACTTGAAAAACAAGATAATGCAAGTAGTCTGTTCCTAATTTTAAATGTAGCATCATAACTCAGTGCCATTTCATCCAAAAATGAATACGGCAATAGAAGGAGCCAATAAAAATATCAAGAAAATAGTAGAAAAGATGGCTAAAATGTACAATGATTGGTAGGAAAAGTTACCTTTTGCATTACATATCTATTACATAGTAGTTTAAACTTCTATGAGCTCTACCTCATTTTCCCTGATTTAAACCATGGAGGTTGTTCTTCCTATCAAGGTCGAAATCCCTGCATTCAAAGTATTAACAGAAACACAACTTAAAGAAGATTAGTAGGTCAAGAATCAATATAAACATCTTACTCATCAAGGAGAAAAGAGTGAAAGCCATCGATCATAGCAAATGTATCAAAAGCGTATAATAAGAGCCAATAACAAAAAGACCCATCCTTACTAATTTTAAGAAGGTGACCTAGTGCTCAAACAAATCCTCTTGATTCATAAAGATGCTCAAGAAAAATGGACTTCAAATTAGGAAGGGCTTTTTATGGCAAAATATGTATTTTTCGAAAGAGCCCTGTCCTAACTAAAATGGATGGTGGTGATTTCCCCAATCCCATTAATTTTGACTCTGATAAGAAATATTACACCTGAAAGCATTCTAGGATGTAAACACGAAATGGCATCATACCCTTCTCCTTCAAAAAAGGGAAAAAGAGAGAGAGTACTTAGAAAAAAAACTAATTAGGTTAAAAACATAGAAAGCAAACATAAGTAACTAAACTCTCCTTAAAATTTAACCTAATCCAATCCACCTTATTTGACCATAACACCAAAGCTTAACTTAACCCACCTATTCTATGTCGACCTACCTTACTGAATCTCATCCTCAGCCATACTTGAAAAGATGATGTTTATCTAGCCTTGAGAAAGGTTAACTTTCCCACTGTAGGGCAATTCAAAGAATCTTTTCAGGAGTCAGCCAACACTGAAAGGATTAACTGCCTAAGAAAGGTTTCTGAAAGCACTCAATGGAAGATTCATGTCATCAGTATTAAAGGCCAAGTAGCTAGAGAAAAATCACTCTTAATTTTTTTGTATCTCAAAATCTTTCATAGTATCATAATGTCTCATAGCTTGTACTTTTTTTCTTTTAAATGAAATACAATCACTTGGTTTCTTGCAAAGTCCTTTCGTAACTCATGCATCCCATGTTACATCATGTTTGTCATTTAATCGATGACGTTTGATAAATGAACAAGACTAATAGTAAGATTTTCTAGTATACTTTGAAAAATGAAACTTTATATGAATTTCATTTCCTAGTATTGCTTCATAGGAATTCCATGACTAGAGACCAAGAATGGACCTTGAAGCCTAGTCAGTCTTACTATTAGACCTTGACATCTTGAAAATGTTCTCAAAATCTTCTCCCTAATAAATCCTAGCCTAAAGATAAGGGCAAAAATCTTTTTTATTTGTCATTGAAAAAACTAAAATTTAGATCATCCACACGGATCACCAAAAAATCCCTAAATCAAAATTAACAAATAAATCGTTTATACTTGCCAACTAGTTCAATTTAATAAAAAGCCTCCAAACATGAGCCATTCAAGCTTAGGACCTTTCTTCATAATCGTGGGCCATCTATAGCTTCTAAAAACAACTTGAACATCCAAAACCTATTAAAATCTAGGACAAGATTGGTCAATCTTATGATGAAAATATCACTCTCATTGAAGAACAAACCACTAAAATGGTTAAAATTGATGGCTGGATTAGGCTATTAAAATCATCACCTCTGCTTCATGCATTTGCATCCTCATGCATCAAACAATAATTAACATCCTCTAAGTACAAACCCATGTTCATATAAGTCATACAAGTAAAGAACTTCAGGTACAAATTTTTATTTTGAAATGCCCCGAAAGGTTTTAGGTAAGAATACCTAATTTCATGAGTTCACAAGTTGAAAAGCCATTTAAAAAAGGTATCTAAACTCATCATTTAGTCCACAAAGAGTTAGATGTCTTTTTTCTTTTTAGTCTAGAAAGAGATAGATGCATTTTTTTCTTTTTAATCCATAAAAAGCTATACATTTTTTTTCTTTTTACTTCATAAAGAGCTAAATGCATTTTTTCTTTTTAGTCCATAAAAAGTCAGATTTATTTTTCCTTTTAGTCCATAAAGAGCTAGATTTTTTTTTCCTTTTTAGTCCATAAAGAGCTATTAGTAGAGTTTATCCTTAGAGACCAAAGCACCAATCGAGTCTATCCACAAAGAGCTGGACATCAATCGAGTCTGCCCTTAAAGAGCAGGGCACCAATCGAATCTATCTATAAAAAGCTAGACATCTTTTTTCCCTTTTAGTCCATAAAGAGCTAGACACTTTTTGTCCTTTTTAGTCCATAATGAGCTAGATACCAATCAAGTCTGTCCTTAAAGAGCAAGGCACCGATCAAATCTATCCATAAAAAGCTAGATTACCATTGAGTTTGTCCTTAAAAAATAGGACACAAGTCAAGTTTGTCTACAAAGAACTGGTCATCAATCGAGTCTCTCCATAAAAAGTTGGACACCAATCAATTTTGTCCACAAAGAGCTGGATGCTAGTCAAGTTTGTCCTTAAAGAGTAGGGCATCAATCGACTCTATCTACAAAGACTTGGGCACCAATTGAGTCTGTCCACAAATAGTTGAGCACTAATAGAGTTTATCATAAAGAGCTAGGCACCCAATCGAGTTTGTCCACAATGAGTTGGGCCCTAACCCAATCCACCCACAAAGAGCAAGGCACTATTGAGTAAAAGTCTATATTATCTAGTGCCTATCTAGGGAAATCAAACTTTAAAAAATAATTTAAAAGCCTAGTAGAGAGGCCAAACCTTACAAAAATCTATCCAAACTTTAATTAGAATTGTCGCCAATATTTATGATTATCATAGCAAAATATTAACTAAATTTCATTTTTACAAGCATTCAAGGAACATTATCCTGCCCCAAACAAAATGGCATATATTATATTCCTAATACTTAGCAATGGCCAAAGAAGGGTAGTTATAGACACCTTATTTCATCCGGGCCATCATCCAAGGCATCAAAGGTAATTATTTTGAGCAGCCTTAGAGCTATACATATAAGCACAGTCAATTTTGCATTATTTCAACTAAAAAGAGGTAATTTAAAAAGCTAAAAATATATGCAAGTCATATTGGTGTGTGAGTATCGATACCAAGCTTTCACATCACTAAAACCTTAAATTTTCACATGTAATATGAACACAAAAGGGTTTGGTATTGAGATCTAAGGTATTGTATCGGTACTTAGTATGTTTGTATCTATATACAACCCATGAGGTATCGATACAGACCTTTAAGTCTCGAGACTGGAACTATTTTTACTCTTGGTATCGATATATACTTCATTGTATCATACTCATGGCAAAAATTTACCTTGTGTATCGATACCAAATTTTTTGCATCAATACACCAAGGTGATTTTGCATTGATTAAGCCATCTTTTAGCCTTTGCACCATTGAATCAAAATTCTAATTCAAACATGGTTTTTGCACTAAAAATCATCAAAACTCATACCAAGCCTCAGCTTTGGGCTTGTGATTAGATTTAAATAATTTTTTTAGGCCTAAATAGCCAATGGCAAAGGACTTTTTATGACATTATGCAAGTTGTTAAAGGTAAGTTTAATCTTTCTTAATGCTCAGCTGCATAAAGTGGCCTTGATCCACTATTTTTGTTGAGCAAGACAATAAGTTTATATGGCAGCAAAGCATGGTACCTTGTCTTTGCATTAGGTACGTGCACCAAAACCTCATAATGCCCATACTTGTTGCATTTCTTGCCTTCATATTCACATGGCCATATATGCTAACTTTAGCTTATCTGGGAAAAGAATCCTACACAGTAGAAAACACTTTTACACTTACATATTCTAAGTAGAAAGCACTCACTTTCATACATTCTTTCAATATCCCTTAGCCATCAAAAAATAAAAGACCTCTCTCATTCCCATAGCTCCTTAAAACCACCACTAGAAACCCTTTTAAAACCTCTATTTCAATGGTATTTCCTTTTAAAACTACCTTTCATTCATACCCTAAGTAAAAAGCTCTTTTTTTCATTATTTTATTATTGTTTAACATTAAAAGAGGGAAGAAGGTGAGTCTAATGTTACTACTTAAAGAAAAAGGCAAAAGCTTAAAGCTTTTGTTATATTTTTTCTCATTTGCTTTGCTTTTTCTTTGATTTTTTTGGCAATTTAGTCATCCTAATGACCTCTTTATGTTACCATGACCCTTCTAAGATTGTCATGCATTATGGTGTTGATTATGGTAGTTTTAGGTTAAATGATCCTCTTGATGCCTTAATGTTGCCTGGATGGTCAAACATGCTATGCATTATTTTTATCATCATAACAGCCTTTGTTCATGCATTTCTTGCCATGTTCCATCCACCTTCAATGTTCATCTCATATTTGAATTTTCACCTTAACATGTCTTGAGCATATTCATGCATTTTCTTGCATCTTATAGGTTTCATGAGACAAAATGCCTTATTGAAGATTCTAGCATATTTTTCTCTTGTTTAAACATGTTCATACTAACATCTATGCTAACATTCCCATGCATCTTACTTGTCAACATCTTACATTTTTACCATTTTTTTCATTTTCAAAGTATCATCTTTGTTTGTTTGAATGTTGTCCATGTTCATTGTTAGTTGCATCTCATTCATAACTATTGCGTCAAAATGTATATTTTTTTTCTTGCAAAAAATTCTAATTTTCAAAAAAACCCCAAGTTAGATCTATGTTACCTCCAATAGATGAAGACTAGCAAGGATTTAATGTTTTCACGAAATTGATTTTCCAATCTTGGGGAAAAATCAAACTTTCTAGATTTAGATTCATGGATGAATAAAATCCAAAATGTTGTTTTCTTAGAAAAATGACCATATTTATTTGATAAAGCATTAAGCCTTAATCTTATGTATAATACCCTCATTTGTTGCATGGTCAACAAGTTGTTTCATCGTCTTAAACTACTCTAGGATTTTGGAATGAACACATGAGCCAATGTCACTCTTTTCTTTGTGTCAAAGATGTCTAGACATCCTTAACTCGAGTTTAGTCCTAAAAAAACCCAAAAGTGTAAAAAAACTCCTATGTTTTGCTCCAACAACACTATTCCTATCATTAAGAAATTATTTTCGAAAAACAAACACATAATTTGGAATTTTGCAATATTTATCCATGAAAGAACATTGAATTACGTTTCCAACAATGTCCCGCTTGCACCCAAATCGTTCTAGATGATGGAGTTATGATTTTTTAAATGTTTACTATTTGGGACCCCTAGAACCAGCCAACTACCATTCAGCCCACAAGATGATTTTTTTGAATTTTTTGAATATTTTTCCAAGGAAGCTCGTGAAATTCACTTCCTAGAAAGGTATCGTTCGTAATTTAACAACATCAAATAAGTCTAAGATGATTTTCCAAAGTCCATTATTCCCTTTCCCCTATACATGCAGCTAATGTCAAAACAAACCCGATTCAAAAAATAATTTCACCTAGAAACCAATTTTCTATGATTTTTAAAAATTTTTACATTAAACCTTATCGAGTTACCTTTCCAATGTTATCTTACTCAGTTTCTAACACCTTTGAACTTGACTGGAATAAATTCAGGAAGAGAGATAGCATGATGCTATCCCCTATTTTTGCACTTAAAATTAAGTCGATTTTTCCAACCACTTTTATTGAGACATTTAGACCTCTCGAAATGCACCCAATCAACTCGCCCTAGAGTTACATAATGCAACACAAGCCTTTAGGCTTGGATCGAGGCTCAAATAAAAAGAGATTTTATTTAAATTTTGGTTTCCAGTTTTAAAATACCTTTTCCAAAAAAAAAAACACTCATTTTCTCTATAAACATTAGGATTTTCATCAATAAGGATACTCCAACCCCACTTTTTGAGGAGATACTCCAACCTAACTCTTCACATATCATTTAAGTTTTCTTTATCCTAGATCGTTTTAGGATTCTTAATCAAACCTTTTTTTAAACATAAAATTTTTAATTTTAGGGACACTCTAACCCTTCTTTCAAGGGAATACTCCAATCTTACATTTCATTCAATTTGAATTTTCTCTTTCTTAGATTTTTTTAAGATTCCTAATCAAACCCTTTTTTAAACATAAAATTTTCACTTTTGAGATACTTCAATCCCAGTTTCCAATGGAATATTCCAACCTTGCTTTTCATGTATCATCTAAATTTTTTTTCATTTTTGGGGATACTCTAATCTTATTTTCTGAGGGGATACTCTAACCCCACCTTTCATGTAAGATTTGAATTTTCTCTCTTTTAAACATCTTGAGCCATTTTAATCAAAACTTTCTTTTTCTTTACACCTTAAATTACCATTAAATCTAAATGTGTCTCAAAATTATCACTTCAATTATTCTTCAATAATCAAAGACAAGTATAAGATACATTTCGATTATCCCTCATTTTTTAATGTTTTTTTATTTGATTGTTTTCATGTGATCTTATTATATTCCTTTTCATTACTAACATGATTCTCTTTTGTAATGACCTCTTTATATTCATATTTTGAAATCATTTTAAAAAATTACAAGGTAGCGTTCTGCATGGATATCTCTTTAGTGCTTGACACAAAATATCTAAAGTTTCAAATTTTAACCTAGATATTATTATCATAAAAAATATTTATGTTCTCCACATCTCTGGGCACATATGTAGTATAAATTGTCTTTCAAAACTCAGATCTACAATGTACAAAATGTCATGCATTAAAGGGGATTATATCAAAATAATGTTAAAGTGAAACTGATTAAATCAAAATCGAAGTGAGATATATTTAATAGGTATCGATTTTAGGCATTGTTAGGGTTGTTAATCTTTCTCCACGTGTAACCAGCTTCTGAACCCAATCAATGAATCTTTAAACCTTGTAGACTTCGAAATCAATGTTACGAGTTTTGTAACTCAGAATATTGTTTTCAATAGGAATCTGATCATGTCTAGCCTGAAATGGTTGGTGGCAACTCCAAGTTTATGGATACTCTACGATAGCCTTTTAAAGCTAGTTCAATAAGCAATTCAACCGATAATCTTTCTTCCCTTCATATTACCATACCTAATTTAAATCGCAATCTAGGGATAACTCAAAGGCCCAATCACACCATATATCTTTTAAGTCATGCATGCGTGTTTTAGACCATCCAAAGATGAAATGGGTATGTGGTGACACTAGTCTTTGTGCATGGTTAATGCCCTATCATGATAATATGATAACTAGAAACATTTTTAAAAACACGGCTTTGATGCATAAGGATCTTATTGTCGTAACTCATTACTAACTCTGCAAGGCCATTGTGTTTCATAGGCTTTATCTAATTAGTATTTGTATAATTATCAATCATGCCACTAACATGAAAAAAACCTTGAATCACTAACATAAGTGATTAGTTTGCATTATTAACCTATATATACCTCATCCAATCTGATTAGCTCTATGGCATATATTAATACCACTTGCATTCACTACATCACATAACACATACATAGATCAATAGTGGAATCTAGCAACCCATCATGACCACCCAAATGTTCAAGAGTCAAGAATGACTTTGTAGAAATCTTTTAGCAACTAGCCTATTAGTGTAATTTAGTCCTTTTATTAAACATCACGAAAAAACCATAAACATGGTTTTATGTCTACTTATGTATCAATCTATGCCAGTTTTTGTAGCATACGGTTAACTTCATAGAGAAACAAATTTTCTTAAATTCATTATACATTGGCCAAATACTTCATCAAGTTAACTAAAACCAAGAACATATGAGATATGTCTTCAATGTTAGTTAGAGAAGTGAATCCTTTCTGGATCACTTATTCACCTTTCTATGCTTTATGCCATACCAAAAATGATCTTACCTTTGGCATCCATCAAAATGGACCTATTCATGATGAAATAATAGCATGATATACTCCCTACACAAGATGACCTAGCATTATAAGTCAGAGGAGTAGTTACATGATTGGCACATAAGAACGTTTCCATAGTCACTTAAATAATAATACTAAATGGAGTTTTAACATCAGCCATCTTTAGTTAACTTGTTTCCATAAATCAAGCACCTATAAGCCCTTCTAAGTATCCTATATATTTCAACCCTTTAGATCATTTGCTTACTTCACAAGTAAATGGTATAACATATGCTAGTTTTTTAGCATTGTAATTGCTTTATCTTGCCAAAATAATGACTTGGAACAGCTTTAAGAACACAACTTTGATGAATAAAGATCTCATTATTGTAACTCATTATAATTTCTTTGTAGAGCCAAATATGTTCCATGGGCTTTATACAATTAGTATTTCATGATTGTCAATGATTCTATTAACATGAAAAAAAAACCATATATCATAATTAAATGATAGATTTGCATTATCAATTAATATATACGTCATCCAAGCTGATTGGCTATAGGGCATATGCTAACACTAAGGACCTATAACTTGACATTCTAATGCCCTTAAATTCTCCTAGCATGGTATAAATGGCATCTATTCCAAAGCATTTGAAAACCTCTAAAAATAACACTATAAAGATTGTAAAAAATGGATTTTGCTAGAAATAGGGGATAACCTACACATGTTGGCTTCCCGAATTTATTTTCAATTCAAATAGACTTCAAAAGCTACAAATAACACACCATTGGAAAGTTAAATTTATAGCGTTTCATTTAAAAATAGTGAAAATTCTTGAAAATTCATATAAGTTATGAAAATTTTTTTCTAATCACCTTTGGCTGTAGGATATGGGATATCTACTTAGCAATAGTAAAAAGAATTACCACTTGCTCAAACAAAAATGAAAAGATCCATCCGATATACTATTGGAAAATTATTCCAATTTAACTTTAAGGGAAAAAAACTAAGAATTCAACAAAAATTATTTAATGTCATGAAAGTAGGACATTATATAACCTATCTACACTTAATGTTTAGATAGCTCAATATAGCTAGGAAAAGTTGGTTTGTTGGAGGCTTTAACGACCTCGAAACATTAATAAAATAGTGCTCCTAAAACGCTAACTAAGAAACCTAAATTCCCATAAAATAACAAATATTGTTTGAATTAGACCTATCACAAATATAATCATGAACAAAAATAGGTCAGCAAAAGTCCAAGGGTTCATAGTTATGTATAGTGTTATATACTTACCCTTTGGAGTCAATTCTTCAAATATTCAAACAACCATATACAAGGATCTAAAGTGATAATGAATGATCAAAGAAGATGCTTTTAGGCTAGCCAAAACCTTAGATTAAAAGAAGGTATCAAATCTAGAAATTTAAGAATTTACTTTTAAATGCCTCTCCCTTGATCACTTTTCATGCATGCATTCTTGATGTATTTTCTTATGTAAAAAGTTATTTCTATGCCACCTTTATGACCCTAGACCATGAACTAATAAACGTATCTCAAGGCCAATCCATTGATGTCGAGCATTACATGATTAATGTACAGATGGACTCTCGTATACAAATGAAACTAGTATACCTTCTTTATGACTCTAAATAATGAACCAAATACCTATCTTAGGGCCAAACCATTGATGCCCAAATGTGAAAAAATTAATGCCACACAAAGCTTGACACTTAGCTAGATTTATTCAAGACTTAAAATCAACTTGAAAGTTTTTAAAACCATTTAATAAAGCCTTAAAACAACAACTAATCCAAGCCTTATTAAGCTTATTATCATCCAAATTTATGGTGAAAATGGTGAAAAAACAATAGGCTAAAGTTAGCTTATTTATTAAACTAACTATTTGAAAACAAAATTTCAACACTTAAGCAAGCAAACATTTTATCAAACATATAGTAAACTAATCCTACAATAAATAAGTAAGCATAAGACCATCTTATGGCAAAATTATAACCAACTCTAGCAAGAAAAATAACTGCATGGCATTGCCTTATTTCATGCACATTTCATCAAACACAACATAAACTTAACTTTAAATCATCAAACATAAAAAGAGAAATACAAGATCATGGCATTTTTCACTAAGACCGAATATGCTTATAGTAATTTAGGCATCATCATACTTCAAATTTCCATATTCATTTTATCAAATACATTATGAATACAACCTAAATCATTAAAGCATAAAAGCAAGCATTAGATAATGGATAAAGAATTGACATGGTTGAACACTCGCCATAGATAGGTATGATCATCCTAACATTAATTTTCATCAAGAAAATCAAGAAATCATCAATACAACGTGATTTTCAAGAGGTAAAAGGCATGGAAATGCATGAACATGTAATACACTTCATGGATCTTGGAATACAAGCATGAACTTTGGTGCGATCAATTTCCAATTCTGGATTATTAAGCTTTATAAATTTGAAAGTCAAACTTTCATCTCATATTCAAGTTTGACTTGTTGTTGAATTATGGTTGAATTTTTTAATAATGCCTTTTTATAGCTCCAACAGACCAAAATTTTTACATTGCCTTTCACTGAATCCTCCTTCATAAATACGTATAGTCATTTTCACTTCTTAACCTTATCCGTTATCCTAATTTAAAAGTTCTTATTTTAGTTAACAGTTAACTTTGGTTTAACTTTCAAAATGGGTCTTTGATTTGTCTTTGATTCTTCCAATTGACCATTCCATCATGCTTAAAAAGGGGAACTAAGTTAGGTTATACTTCCAGTTTCCATACTTCAACATTCGTTACTTGACTTCACCTTTCTTAGATTAGCACACTTTCCAATTTATTCAACTAAGTCCATGTACTGACCTTTTCTAAGAAATCAAGTTTCCTAATGCATTCAAACCTTTAAACAAGCTTCACATGATGGAGCCTAGATTGAGAGATTTTAGTAGATACATAAAAAAGGGAAGAAAAAACAAAGAGAGGCCTATGCAAAATATAGTGTCTAAATGTTGGACAGCCTCAAAGGTATCTTATTTATTCTTTACTAATGATAGTTTAATTTTTTCTAGAGCTATCATAGAAAGTTGTACTATAGTTATGAGTGTAATTGATCTGTATGAAGCAGTTTCAAGTTAAATGTAAATTTTTAGAAGTCATTTATACTTTTTAGCCCTACTTTTCCCTCAAACATCAAATTAAAAATATCATAGTTGTTTTAATTTTCTAGGGCTTTCTCTGAATAATTTGGGCCTTTCTACGAGATGTGATGATCACAATAATAAAACTTGGAAAATATTTTTGAGCGTGGAAGAAAAATTTACTCTCAAAAGAAGGCAAGGAGATATTTATCAAAGTATTTGCTCAAGTTATTCCAATTCATACTGTGTCATGTTTCAAAATCTTTATGTCTTTATGCAAAGAGCTAGGAAACATGATGAGTAAATTTTGGTAAGGGAAATCAGACAGATGTTGAAAGAATTCATTAGATCAATTATGATAAATTATGCTAAAGAAAAGTATAAGGTATTAGTTTCCAAGACTTGCAAAGTTTCAATCTAGCTATGTTAGCCAAACTAAGCTAGAGAATTTTATGTTTCTCAAATTCTTTGATGGCTCAGATCTAAGAGGTAAATATTTTTCCAATGGTCTTTTTTGATGATTATGCAAACTTATCTTTTACATAGAGAAGAGTTTTAGAAGGATGGAGGAAGTGCTAAACATGAGGCTTCTTTAGAGGATAATGGATAATATTTTGATTAAAAATTAAGATGATCCTTTTAACCCAAATGACAATGATTTCATAATTTCTCCACCATAAGAGTACATCCTTACAGTTGAGAGGGTGCCCTAATTGATGATTCCTCAATCTAGATTCTAGAGTTTTGAGTTGATCGTCAGATTTTCAACCCTGGTGATGTTAAAATCATAAACTTGCCTCTTGGACAAGATAATAGTGCAAAATTCATTATTGGATACATGATCTAGAAAGAGTCTTTTCAATGAAATCTACATATAACAAGGCATGTCGGAGATGTATAGTACAAAGTTTAGAAAATAATCAGTATGGTTATGATAAGTATGCTTTGATGCACACTATGTGACTCTATGGATAACGGTTTGGAAGTTACACAAATCACTAAAAGTGAGAGTTTAGCTTGCAATATCCTTCCAACTAAGCAGTGACTCATGCAAAAAGGTGTGTAGTGGAAGAGGATGTTATTTGTGTAGGGTTGGGTTGAAATTTGTTAAACATTTGTTATGTAACTGTGAATATATTCTAAATGTGTTGAAAAAGGTCGGCATAAGCCTTCAAATGAATATGACCATAGAAGGGTCACTATCAAGTCTTAACTTAGGGTTTTTAGAATAGAATAATATAGAAAGAAATCAATTGCTTATGTGGTGGCTTGAAAGCTAGGATGAAAGGAATCGAATGTGGAAAGGTAAGAATTTACGTTCAAGTTCATAAGTAGCTACAAATGCAACTTTGAGTTTTCAAGCTTACAAGGATGTAAGGGTTGATGCTTAGGAAATAAAAACAAAGAGAAAATGAGCAAGTAGGATGGATGAAACCACCAAAAGGTTTTATTAAAATAAATGTGGATGTAGCTGTGATTAATAGGGAGCATATGTTTGGTCGAGGAGTGGTTTTACGAGATAACATAGGAAAGTTTATTGCAGGAAAATCTATGAAGGCTCAAAGGAATGGAGATATCTATAGAGGAAAGTTGATGGTTGCTAGGGAAGGGCTTCTTTTTGCATCGCTGTTGGGCCTTATGAATGTGATTCTAGAAAGGGATGCAAAAAATGTTTATTCATCTAGCAGGAGTCATAATTTGATTATTCTTACAATGGTACAATTCTTCAAGATTTTTTTTTGCCTCTTGGTTTAAAAGGTTTGGTTGTCAATGGATTTCTAAAAATTGCAATAAAGTTACTGATTTGTTAGCAAACTTAGTTAGCCTTTAATAATAGGGACTTAGTTGGAGGGCTTATTAACTGTATTCTAGATGACTTGTGTTTTAATACTATAGTGATTGAAAGTTTAGTTTGAATTTTTAAAAAATATTAAAATAAAACAAAAATATGTTTAATTATTAAATAATGTTTCGGATTGAGCTAAACCTAGATTCAAGAACCTTGTCCACAAGTCCATCAAGATGGATGGGTAGCTCAGAGTGTCTAATATTTAGGTAGCTTTTAAATTTTCCAAATAATTTAGGGTGGGGGGACCGATTGAAAGGTAAAGTTAAACTTGGAATGTAATTTTCTTTCTGATGAAAATTATATATGACAACCAATCAATATTAGGCTTGTCCACAAATTAGATTACTATTTAAGTCTCAAGAGTTGTTTGATATTTAAAAGGACTTGAATAAAATATTAGGTCTAAAAAAATAGATTTAAGCAAAAACTGACTCACTTAAAAATGGATTAGACCTTGGTTCCAATATTAAAAGTTCGAGCTCGAGTTCAAGCCCAAGCTTGATCCAACTCATTTTTAATATATATGTACTATGTAATTTTTATATATGAATAGTAAATATATAATATTATTATGTAAACAATAAAAAATATGTTAAATTATTTATGTTTTAAATTTTCATAAAAGGAAAATAGTAAATATTAAATAAAATTGTTTTATTTCTTAAAAGTAATAAGGACCGACCTAAACATGTATAGAATATTTATTTACAACTATGAGCTATCTTAGCAGAACTTGAGACCGAATTATCAAATCACGTCGAGTTTAAATAAATATATATGATATCAATATCATCTCTAGATCCAATTGAATTTGGTCATACTCATAAATATCTCTAATCAATAATAATGTCTTGATCCTTTCGATTGGTTCTTTTTCTTTTTTTTTTTTTAATTTGAAAGATGGAAATTTTTGAAATTGAATTTTTTTTCTACGAGAAATGTGGCAAACAATTAAGTAATGTCTCCGTATTTGGACGCTACCTTTGAAAATTGCTTTCTATCATCTGTCATGCACACTATTACTAAATCAATCATAAGGAGATCAAAGACCACAAATTATGATATAACATTATTAGGAAAGGGTTAGGAATAAATAATTAAACTTTTCATATTTAACTTCAATAACGTTTAAAATTTTGGAAAATAGGTTCAAGTACATTTCTATTTTGTATTGACTATTTAACTATGTCTCTCAATTTACATCGATATATACACGATGCATTTCTAGTCAATATGTCCTTTTCAATTCAATTTCTCTTCAATAATTTGAATTCCATTGTTTTCATCTCAAAAACGACAGATGGCTGGCTAGAATCTTTGCTCAATCATGTAAATCCCCTAGTTCTTTGGGGAAGATAAAAACAAAACTCGGAGAGCTTGTCAACCTCATCTGGCCGTATTTGGAACAAGCACTACACAAAAGTTGCCCTAGTATTTGGGCAGGCAAAGTTGGGTGGCTAGCCTGTACAAGTTGAAAAAAAAAATAAACAAAAGAATCTACAAATGCAGAGCCATGAAACAAAACCAAGAGGACAGTAAAGTGGCATCAACTTATAAGGATTTAAATTCTGATTTGAATGAATTTTGATTTTACTGTATTTATTATGTTTGGTGGACTTAACATATATTATTGTGATTAATTACGATAAATATTGATATTGAATATCAACGACAAAGAAAATCCCAAAATAAAAAAAAATGATTGTAATGCGTCACGAATGTTATTTAATTCTCTGCGAACATCAGCACCAACACCAGCACAAATTGCCAAAATTTTCTTCCACATTCATTTGTCAAAGCTAAAATGATTTGAAGAAATAATTCCCTAGTATCCTATAAATCTCAGAGGGACTTGATACAAATCTTGAATCAAATCCACTCCCCAAGGGCCACAGCCATTTGCAAGGGTTCTAGAAGAAATGAGTGCTGTCTTAATCGCCTTCTAAGGACAATATGAGACCCCATGGGAGACTCAGTTCCATTATTAATAATGACTTGTTTGTTCCTTTGCACAATTTGCTTCTTTTTTTTTTTTTTTTTTTTTGGTTGTGTTTTGCTGGTAATGTAACTCCAATTTATATTTTTCTTGGTAACAATATAATTAACAACTTAAAGCAAATAAATCAAAAGTAAGTAGATTAAATAAGTATGACCTGCTTTGAATACGATAATTCAAAAACTCATTTAGAGCAAATCTAACAGGTCGTAGATATTCTTTCAATGATGTCATCAATAATTGATAGAGATGATTAAATAGCCCAAATCCCAAACTTATGGGTTTGATTTTCTATCGTTACTTTCTTGTTTATTACTTTGTAATAGATCCATCATTTTCATTTACAATCAAGCCATGATTTTCAAGCTTATACATATCCATGTAAATAGCAATTAAAGTTTAGTAAAAAGTAATTCATAGGAGGCAAACCCAAATATTCTAGCCTTCTTATTTTGTTTTTTCTGTTCTTTTTCTAATGTTTAGAAATCTCTAGCTATTTCGTACCAGCCTTGCAACCAGTAGAGTCATTACAAATGGAACTTAGCAGAACTAAATTGACAGAGAATTGTGAATTGTGATCAAGCAAAGCTCTTAAAAGATATTACATGTTCAATCGAAACTGGTCCTTTGAGGAAAGTAGAAATTGTCCTGGTCCAATTTTGAGTGGTGTTAAAAGTCACAGCAGGTGATGGAATTGGAGATATCGGTCCAAAAAAACACACAAAATTTTGATATAGTTTATAATTGCATATAGAAGTGGCAACATAAATATGAATTCAAAATTTTATCTAAAAAAATCATGTGCTTGAACCCGAATGAAACCTAATTTAATTAAAAAGTTAAACACCGTATCCAAATTAGCTCGAGCCTCAAATGATCCAAACCCAAAATAATTCACACCGAGAAAACCAAAACTTGAATTTAACATTAAAAATAAGAATAATCAAATTATAATTAAATATTCTTTTATAAATTAAAAACATTAATTATCAATTTTACTAATTTTTATAGCAAAATTATTTAACAAATTGATTTTATATAGAAAATTAATTTTATATCATTTTATGCTAGCAAATATTTGTTTTTAATATATAAATATAATTAAAAATATCTTTTTATAAGCTTGCTTAAAAAATTAGTATCTTTACCCCCTCCTCATTAGTCTTATACGTAATTTCAGTTGTTTCATAAATTTTTAAACATATGATTATACATTTTAAAAATAAATAAAAGTAATAAGTGTTTATTAATGAAATTAGCTTTAACATATAAAATTTAGTCCAAATGTGAATTATGTCCAATTAATATAAAATTTATTTTTTCAATGAAAAAGTATGAAAAAAATTTAGTGTAAATTTTAACTCCCTTCTATGACTCAAATAAATTTATTTATTTTGTAATAATGGAAATTAGTTTTTGGAAAATAAAGAAAGTTAATATAAACCTTAGTTCTTTTTATTTGTTATAAAATAAAATTATTAACAAAATGCTTAATTATAAATTTGATAAATCTTATTAATAGTAAGAAATTTTACAATAGCAATTTAAAATTTGACTAAATAAATTTCTTAATGTATTAATGTTAATGAAAATATAAACCTTCAAAATAAAGTAATTTAATGTAAATTTTAATTTTTTATTTATTATAAAATAAATTTATTTAAAATTTTTTAATGAAACTAAAGTTCTTACATATAAATTAGACAAATCTTATTAATAGGCAAATATTTAGTTTTAATAAAAAATTTAGTTTTAAGTTAAGATTAGATCATTGTATTAGAAAACTGTGCAATAATTAATTAGTTATACTTCTTTTTTTATTGTCTTACCATCTCTTAAATTATAGTCTTATACTTTTATTTATTCTTTAAATATAGTTATTTGTCCATTTTAATTTAATTATTAGTATTTAAATTATATTTATATGCATTGATAATATAAATTATAGTGCTTTTAAAATTTTGAGTTCATTAAATCAATTATTTTAAATATTAGTATGATTAATTAATATATTATATTTTGATAATAAATTATTTAACAATTTGATTTATACAACAAATTAATTTTAATATCTTTTTTTATGCTAACAAATATTGATTTAAATATATAAATATAATTAAAAATATCTTATTATAACAAAAGGTTATTTTCAAATAATAATAGTAATAAATTAATAATTTTTTAGATGTAAATGTTTAAATTACATAGAAATTATTAATCTAATAATAAAATAAAATAATTTCAAAGATACTCAAGCCTAAAATAGCCTGAATCCAAAATAACCTCAATTAACTGCTCAAACCCAAAAAGACTCGACCTTAAAAGTCTTAAATAAAAAAAGATCCGAGCTTAAAATAATCTTCAACACAACATAACTTGACTCAAAATGATATGACATGAACCCGTCCAAATTGTGGCTTCTAATTGCATATAGTCAAAAAAATAGTCAGCGTGTAAACAGAAATGGTATTTTTCAGTGCTGCTTGAAACAAAAATCAATTGCAAAACTCAGCAACTGTACTATGAAGAAAAATGATTTTATCTACGGCTTGAATTTTCTCTGAACATGTTGTCCAAGTAAGCCGGCCCAAGAGGTACTTCTAATTGTGGAATTTTGATTATTTGCAAAATCTTTTAAAGATTTAATTGCAAGTATGCCTGATTTCAATGTTTAATTGTGTATATGACAAGTGAACAAGATTGTCTAGAATTATTTTATTTTTCTTTAAATGCAAGGAAAGTTGTTTGTACTCCACCATTTAAAGCTAAAAGTCTTAGGATTATCTTGTTTTTTATGGATAAGATATAGGTGCAAATAATCGCAAAAAGAAGAAGAAAATAATGCCATCCACGACTTAAATGGTGTTATTATTATTATTATTATTATTATTATTATTATTATCATTTTTTTACAAAGAAAGTCCCAGTTTACAAATAGGACAATGAATTACAAAATTAGAATATTTTTAATATCATCTTTTAATAGTTGCTATATGAATCAATTAACTTAAACTTTGGATTCCTTAAATGTTGTTAATAATGTTTTAAGTACGCTTATTTGGTTGATAACATGGGTGGTAATGGAAAGACAAAGATGTCTTGTTAAAAGAATAAAAATCCATTTGGGAGCGTTGGCAGTGTGATCTAGATACAAAGGTCCAATGCTGTTCCACGGCAGTGCGCTTTTAATGCTATCAAACGGGTGCTAAGAATCCACAAATACAAAAAGTTAATATTTTAGGAATAGGAAGCAAATAAGAGAAGAAAATTTATGCATGCTTTCCATGTTAAACAAGATTGCCTATTTGGTGAATACTTGACAATTTGAAACAAATGTATCAACTCAAGTTTTTCAATGTCATAACCTAAACACGATCAGTGTATCAACTAGTTTTAGTGGTTACTTTCTGAATAAAATATAAATATATGGTGCTATATATATATATATATATATAAAGTTAGTGTTCGTCTGGGTAGTAATGATGGTTTCATTTTCATTTCTAAAGTGTGGATTGATCAGATTTTGGATAACAATAAGCAGCCACAAGATTTGTCCTCTTAGGTGCAGATATTCTGGACTAACTAGAAATCAAATTGTTTAACTTTCTTCGTTAATTGATTATTCACAGAGAAACCTAAAAGTTGATTTAGTGGGTGGGAGGGGGAGGTTGCTAATTACATTAAAAAAGAATTAATATTAAAGCTATTGAAATCTTTATCGGAAGGAAGAAAATGTGAAACATCAATAAAATAACAAAGATAAATATCACAATGGAGAACATTTTGTTGAAGTGGGGTTATGTATATGTTAACTTTTGAGTATTTTTCTTCTCAATAACTTTTGAGTATTTTATGGTCTTATATTCAGGTTAAATCTCTCCACTTATTGCTAATTGGTTTTAGGTTGAATGTTTAATACGACAGTAGAGTTTAGTTTCCATTTATATTGTTCTCACATGTTACCATTGCAAGTTTGTCACGTGGTAGTCTTCTCTATATCCGTCCAGATCAGATGAGTTCTTATTAAAGTAGTGTTATCCTACATGTGTTAAATATCGTATTTCTTGTGGCCATATATTCAGATTAGACTTCTTCATTTATTATCAATTGATTTTAAGTAGGATATTTAATCTATTTTATTATTTGGTTTATGAATTATGCATGTGATGGAAACCTTCAATGAATTTTTCCTATTCTAATTATTCATCAGGGAAGATGCAATGACGAAAAACGAAAAAAAAATTTCTCTCTTTGTTCTTTTGTCAAATTAAAAAAACTTCTCTCCTTGTTATTCTATCAAATAAAAAATTAGAATGAATATCTGACATTATCTTTATCCAAAGAAGTCAAGAAATGGAGCTTTAAAAGTTTTTCCCTCTAGTCTAACTAGGGTGAACTAGAGTCAAGTTGAGTTCAAATTGTAATAAGTTTGAGCTTCAGCTTGACTTCAAATTTGAGACTAGAAGCACAATTGAGTTTCACTTTCAAGATAAAAATCGTATAGCTTAAACTAGGCATGTTTATTGAGTAAAATTGAGCTTGTTTCCTATATTTGACTCTAAACTCAATTAATTGTGCTTAAGCTCGAGTTCAAATTGAGATTTTAAAAGCTAATAAAATAAAAATATATATTAAACATAAAAAAAAAAATCGATTATGCTCGTTAGCTATTCTAGTCAGGCCTTAGGCTATTAAAATTTGACTTGCTTAGTAGCTCAAGCTGCTCAACCTTGATTTGACATTGACCAAATAGAATTTGAGACTTTCTTCGAGCCAAAGCCATAAAATTTATAAGTATAGGTGTCTCATTTACACCTCTACCTCTCATGGGACATATTACCAACCACCAATTTCATTTAATGATAAATTTTAAAATCTAAAAGAAAAAAATCCTAATAGAAGTTTACATAGATTTCAATGAATTTGCTAGCTTTAATCATTCCACTACCTCGAACTGGTCTGAAAGCACAAGATTAATGTAGATACCAAATTTTGTCTAGGCCTCTATGTAAGTATCTCAAAGCCGTTGATAAGGCCATTTGCCCATGCTTAAGTCTAATAATTATTATCCCAATTCAAGGTGAAGTGATTGGGAAGCCAAAATTTAGTAAAATATGCAAAATTTATCAAATGTAATAATATTGATACCTTGCCATAGGGTATCAATACATTTGCTCTAATGTTCCAAATATTCAAATTTTTATGTTATTTATTGATACAAGGGTCATGGAAATACCTAACTTTGTTTTGAAATTGATACATTGCATAATGTAATGATGCCTTAGGCTAATCTATCAATATATCCTTAAATTTATCAATATATTGCTCAAATGTATCAATACTTTGGTTCTAATTTAGACAATTCACAGCATTTTGCTTTAAACTTACCATCAACATTTTTAATGAACATTTTTAATGAACATTTTTAATGAACTTTTGCCGTAACAGTAATCCAATTTAAGGCTAAGCCATGTGAGAAAAATGTTAAATGAAATTTGGTCGATTTAGGCTATACTTCATTGGAATGCTATTGGGTCATTTTTGAGTTAGGCATTTTTTCCCACAAAAAATTGCAATTTTTGAAATCTTCATGAGTTGGTTATTTCATTGGTCAATGGGAGAGTTTCTTGGCCTCCATCTTTGGCCAATTGGATGTTGAAAGCGCATCATAAAGATAAGAGGACCATGGTAACTCATGAATATTTCAATTGGCCAAGGAAGGGTATATTTATCCCCTTTCTTTCATTTATTTTCATGCCTATTTTCACCTCTTTGCCTTTCATGCTCTTTAAGCCCTAGAAAAAAAATTCTAACAAAAAGAAAAAAGTAAAAGCAAGGAGAAATCAATAAAAAAGCTAAAAAAAGGAAAAACCAAGAGAAATTAAAACTTCTAGGTATATTTTTTTATTTTTCCCCTTATTATTTTTCTTTTACTACATGTTCATGCCATCCTCGTAAGCTCTTTATGTGATCATGTCCTTTTAGGCCTTCTGCATTTGTATTTGATCTTAATGTGATTGATCTTATGATCGATGCATATATTTGATAAGTTTTAGTGCTTTAAGATCTTTCCTTTGCTTAGTAATGAGATTCGACCAACCCTATATTTTATGCCATTGTGTTTGCCCCATAATTTGAATGTCCATGTGATGTTCCATGTCATATTTTTATGTATCTTGCATGTTTTTCCTAGTTCATGACATTTTGCATATTACTTTGTTGGTTGTTAGCCCTACAAGCCAATTGTTGTGGCTTGCAAGATGTTAGACTTTGGTGATTTCATGTAATAAATATTATATTTATTATTATTATTATTATTGTATTGAGGCTTTTTTATTCCATAAGATTTTTTTCAAATAGTTATTATAAAAGTCTTAAAAGATAAAGCACATGAAACAGGTTGGCTCTAAATCCATTCTTGGTCATCGTATTGTCAAGACAGAGCATTGACAATGCACAAAGTCTGGTAAATGTAAGTCTCCATGCATTGCATGCAGCTAATCTTATAAGTTGAAGTATAGAGATGCTTAGGGACATCATGTGGGCTTGTTATAAGAATAAGTTTACTAAACTTAACCTACTATGAGAGTTCAATTTGGTATTTCACTCAAGTGTTTATAGAAAATACTCTTATGTGTTAGTAGTGTAAGTGATCCTTAAACTTGCAACACCAAGTCACCTTGTATTTAAATATCATACTTAGAGATCATCACAAACGGGTTCACATGGATGGATACCAAAATAATGGTGGTTTTGGGTATGATATGAAGCATACAAAAGATAAATAAGTGGTCTAGAGAAGATTCATCACTGTAAGTGATATGAGGGACATATCTCACATGTACATAGCTTGTTTTAACTCAAAGTTCTTGGCCAAGGCAATATTAATTATGTCGTTAAGACATAAAGGTTGCATACTAATATAGAATGAGATAAGGATGACACTGCACCAGGCTCTTGCTAATTCTAGGATATATGATGAAAGGATATTTATTACATTGAGATACTAAATACTAAAAGACTTGTCAAAACCATATTGACACTCTTTGCATGTTGGGTGCCATGATGCATTGTACGAAGCTAATCTTGGTATATAAATATAAATATAAATACAAATAAAAATATAGATATTCTTAACCGAGTATTTTATATTTATTACTAACATGATAGGGGTCTAGTGGGTCACACACATAAGGGTGATTAGAAGAAAGTAAATTGAGACTTGACAAATATGTCTAATACAAGTAATGGTTACTTAAGCCTAATTTGAATGAGTTCACATACGCTACAGGCAAAATTATAATTTTTTAAAATTAAAATTTTAAACCCTAGATGTATTTGATGTTTTTGATCCCATATACTAGAGAGAGACCCAAAATTTTGGCCAAGAAGACCTAGAGAAGGGTTTGGCAATATCCTCTTACAAATTTTATGAGATATTGCACCAACCCCTTTAAAGCAAGAAGAAAATCGATTTTCTTCTTCAGTTTGATTATAGAATCAAGGTCTTCTATGTGCAAGAGAAGGTTTATTGAAACCTAAGCTGCTAGTATGGCTCTTGGAAACAAAATCTTTTCATTATTGAAGGTTTTTTGGGTCACTTGTGTGGATAATTATTAGGGACTGGATGCTTAGATAGCTTTAGTTTACAATAAACGGGCTTAGTGTTTAACAACTTATGGGCATGGATATTCATCATTAGGTTATTTAAACCTTGGTCTAAGGTATGATAACTTCTAGATCTGAATGTTTGATCAAAACATGTAAGCCGATCCTTAGAAGAAATCTTAATATTGTTTGCTTATATTATTCCATTATGTATGTATGATTAAATTTTATGAAAAAATTGTATACAATACTAAACCATGAAGTTGAAATTTCCAACAAGTGGTATTAGAGCCTCGTATTGTTTTGATTGATTTAGTGTTTTAGCTATTACTGATTGCAAAATTGATTGATTTCGATGTGTTCTAATCCGATTCATGTGTTAAAAATCGTACAAATTGTTTCTATTTAATTTTAATTTTTCAGCATGTTAATATACGTTCATTTTCAATATTGATTAGTTTAAAAATTGTTTTTACTAATTAAATTGATATTAGAGTCATTAATTGATAAGTTATTGATTAGTGCTAGGTTGGTTCTGTTTTGGTGTTTTGATGGTGCTAAAATTTTTAGTAGCCCCTAGCGTGATTTTTTCCTTGATTTTCCACCATGAAAATGTTGTGAAAAGTTCAGAATACTTGTTGGAAAAGATTAGGTTAAAATCTAGGAAGAAATGGTTTCAATTTTAAACCAATCCAGATGTATTATGTGCATGTGATGTAGGTGGCATTTCCTTTTTATTTTGTAACCTTGGCACAGCATCAGTGGTAGCAAGTAGTTGCTGCATATTTTTTGTAAGTTCAAAGGCTTAGTGGGAAAAAGTTGAAGGAATTCAGGTTAGACTTGATAAGCTTGGGTGGCAAGCATGCTTAGAGCCAAATAAGAAATCCAAATTTATGCTAACCTCTCATACATGGAGTAGGATTAATTTAATTTGGTTTTTCTTAAAATTATCTAATATGATCAGGTTATTTTAATCCAAATTAAATAAAATAAATAAAATAATCAAAAATGTTATTGCTAAATGTTAGCAATAGTGGCACTAACACTTTTTTAAGAGATGTTGTCCAATCAAGACTCCTATTGATCATCAAACACCTAATTATCCAGTTGAGTTATTTTTTCCTAAATTATTTAAGATTCAAATTGGATATAATAAACACAGAATTAAAATTCAATTAATTTGAGTAATTAAAAAATATATTTAATTTAAATGGTTAGTCCTACTTGGAGTAGGATTTATTCTAATATGATTAGAATAAATGATAATCATATAAGAAAACTATTTTCTTAATTAAATTAATATGGATAAATTGTTTACATTTTGAAAATTGGTAATTTGAACTAAAGAATAAGTCTATTAGTATTTAATTTTAATTAAATAGGGTATATTAATCCTGCCTTATTTCTATTTTTCTAGGGATGCAAATTCTTTTCTCATCTAATTTCCCTTAAATGTAACTTTAGGTTTCTTTATTATAAATGTAATTAGATTACTCAAATTCTAAAACTAAGGTTAGTTAGGAAAGAATTTTTGTAACTAAAAAATGGAGATCCAAGCGAAGGCACCATGAAGCCTAAGAGATTCCAAGAATACTTATGATGATTTTGTATGTAATCACCTAGGAATTGAACAAGTAATTTCCTTCGGTGGCTCAAGGAGGTTACATTAGTAAAGTCAAGAATCATCCAATTAGTATGCATAATAGTAGATTTATTTTATGTGATAATTTAAATGCTACGTATGTAGATAAAAGATGAGACCTTAAAAGATGAAATAAATAAACGAAATCCCTCGTACAATGTTAAATCAAATGCAATGCATGATAAAGATGCCTTCCATTATCCATAACAAGATACTCGAGTTTTGACCGTTGAAATTTGTTAAGTTGACTCCAGGTCTCAGCCATTCCAACTGCTTGAGCTATAAATGGGTCTTACTCAACCAATGTTGTGTTGTTCAGATGCTTACAACTTGATTGCATAGCATTATAGGTGATGCTTAGGTGAAATATATATGGTACATTTTGGCAAGAAGTTGCCATCTAACTGATCCAAGAGTTGCATACAGATGTAGTTGGCAAGTTATGTTGCCTACCTAATTAGGCATGTTGAGATTTATTAAGCTAACTCAAGGTTACAACATGTTGAAAGGGATCCTAACCCATTAAAAATATCTTGAAGGGATTTGCGTATAATAGTGCAGGCTATCATCATGAAAAATTTGTAGGAGGATAAATAAAGATTTAATACCTCATCCTTGTTGATCCAAAACATGATTATCTAATTAAAACTCATTTTCATACTAGGTTGTTCATAATGGTAATTATAATAACTATACTATGAGGCATATTAGATGCCATAAGCCTAAAATGTTTGGACTAGTATATAAAATTTAGAAACATTCTCAATCAAAAGAAGGTTGTTGACCTTCACATGATTGATTTGAATTATTCTACTATTGATTCAATGACCTGGATAGTTGATTCAGGTTATGGATTAGAAAAAAAAGGTAAGAGTTGTGGTATCATTCTAAATGACATGGTCTATGGATCAACTTTATTGAAGAATGGACTAGTTGTTCTCAATCTAAACATGCCTTAATATAAATGTAAAGAAAGCAATGAAAAGTGATCCATCAAAGATCTATATCTAGCATCGCAGACGAGGACATCTCAGTAAGAATCGAGTAGCCAAGTTACACAAATAAGGTTATCTCGACCCATTCTATTATGAATCATATAGGACATATGAATGCTGTCTCCTTGGTAAGATGACCAAGTCACCTTTCACTGTTAAAAGTGATAGAGCTGTGGATTTATTAGGTCTAATACATTCGAATGTATTAGACCTATGAATACAATAGGTGGAAATAGGCACTCTTACTTCATTACCTTTATTGATGATTACTTAAGGTATGCATATGTGTAAGCTTTTGAAAAGTTCAAATAGTTTAAAGTTAAAGTAGAAAATCAAATTGGCAAGAAAATTCTTGCTTTTAGATCTGATCAAGGAGGAAAATATTTAAATCAGGAATACTTGGGTCATTTGATAGAAAATGGTATTTATTCGCAATAGACTCTACTCTGAACTTAAAAAACATAATGGTGTATCTGAAAGGAGAAACTAGACGTCGTTGGACATGATGTGTTCTATGATGTCTAAGGTAAACCTTATGATATCCTTTTAGGGATATGCCTTAGAAATTGTTGCCTATCTTCTGAATAAGGTTCTAACCAAATCTATGAATAAGACACTATATGACATATGGTATAGTAAAATACAAATTTTGTCTCATCTTAAGATTTAGGGATGTCCCACTTATGTGAAGTGAACAGTATTTGGCAATCTTGAAGCTAGGTCAGATAAATGTAAATTTATAGGGTATCTGAAGGAAACTTATGGATATTATTTTTACAACCCGACTGAGCAAAATGTAGTTATCTTTAAACATGCTATCTTATTTGAGAAAGAGTTTTTAGGAGAAGAATTCAGTAGGAGTAAAATTGATCTTAAAGAAGTTTAAGAACCATAAATAGACATTCCTGTGGAATCAGAGTTAAAGGATAAAGCATCAGATGTTCCACCAAAAACACGAGACATAAGTACTCGAATTTAGTAGGATCAAGCAAGCACTTAAGAGATATAGATTTCTTATTGACAAAAATAACTCGCCTGATAATACTAAACCTACCACTTATGAGGAAGTAATGTCTGACATTAGTTGCAAAAAATGGCTTGATGCCATGGCTATCAACCAAGTATGGACTTTGGTTGACCCACCCAAAAGGATAAAGCCCATAAGATGCAAATGGGTCATTAGAGAAAAACTAACATAGATGGCAACGTGTGAATGTATAAGGCCAAACTAGTAGCGAATTGTTATAGTCAAGTTGAAGGCATTGATTGTGAGGAAACCCTTTCACTAGCTGCCATGGTAAAATCCACTCGGATATTACTTGTAATAGCTATATACTATGATTATAAGATAAGGCAAATGGATGTGAAAACAACATTCTTTTATAGAAATCTGTAAAAGGAGGTTTACATGACATAGCCTAGTTTCATATCCAAGTTAAATACGAATCGAGCATGTAAGCTAACAAGGTCCATTTATAAATTGAAGCAAGCTTCAAGGACTTGGAACATTAGATTTGATTAAGCAATTAAGGAATTTTGCTTTAGAAAGAATCCTAATGATCCATCTGTTGATAAGAAGATACATGAATAGGCAATTTTTTCTTGCTATATGTAGATGACATATTGCTTATGGGAAATGACATACTAATGCTGCAGACCATTATGGTCTAGCTGTCCAGATAGTTCTTTTTAAAGGATTTAAGAGAAGCTACATTCATTTTAGGAATTTAGATCTATAGAGATAGATCAAAATGAATGCTTGACTTATCCTAATCCTTGTACATAGACAAGGCTTTTAAAGGTTTAAGATGGAAACCTCCAAAAAGAAAACTTGCCTATGGTACATGGCATAAACTATTTGAAAGAGATATGTCATAAGACATCAGATGAATGGACACGAATGGATATGCCTTGGCAATTGTATCATCATGTATGCCATGTTATGTATTAGAGCAAATGTATCATATGCTCTAAGTATCATGAGTAGAAACTAAAGCAATCCTAATGAGTGTCACTAAATTGCTGTGAAAAATATCCTAAAGTACTTATGAAGAACTAAGGATATATTTCTAGTTTATGGAAAGGCTGAACTCCAAGTTAGGGGCTATACAGACACTAGCTTCCAATCAGATTAAGATGACTAAGTCATAAAATAATACCTATTTAGCCTTAATGGAGCTACAATTAGATGGAAAAGTTCCAAACCAAGTGACAATTGCATATTTAATACTCAAAGTCGAATACATCTCCACGTGTAAAATAATGAATGAGGTAATTTGGATGAAAAAGTTTATCACTAAACTTTGAGTGGTTTCAAGCATTGTTGATCTAGTACCTCTTTATTATGATAACAATGAAGCCATAGTGCAAGTTAAGGAACTAGGATCTTATCATAAATCCAAATAGGTGTTATGTTGGTATCATGTCATTAGAGATATTATAGAGAGATGTGACATTAGTATGAAACAAGTATCCATAGAGGAAAATATAGCTAATCCTTTCATTAAGGTTTTGCCCCAGAGCGTATAGGGCTAAGACATATCGATGATTGGTTTAGTGCTAATGGAAGATTATTGGTGTTAGCCTTACAAGCAAATCGTTTTGGCTTGTAAGGTGTTAGACTTTAGTGATTTCATGTAATAAGTATTATATTTATTATTAATTTAATAAGGTATTTCTTTATCTATAAGATTTTTTTTGAATAATTGCTATAAAAATCTTATAAGGGTAAAGCCCATGAAACACATTGGCTTTTCAAGGGAATTGTAAAGTGTTACACTTATAAGCTCCCTATGCATCAAAGCCGTGTTCCTAGAATTGTTCTTAGTTATCATCTTGTCAAGACAGGATATTAACAATGCACAAAGACTAGTATATGTAAACCTTCATGCATTTGATGCATGTAGTGGATCTCATAAGTTAAAGTATAATGATGCATAAGGACATCATATGGGTGCTTGTTTTGAGAAAAAGTTCACTGAACTTAACCCAGTAAGAGTTCCATTTGGTATTTCACTCAATTATCTATGGAAAATACTTTCATGTGTTAGTAGTGTAAGTAACATTATGGTTATTTGCAAGCTTATAAATAATGAGATAATCTGGGCCTTGCTAAAATTTAACCACGAAAGCCATCTCATATCCTCTTAAACATTTTTTCCAAGTCATTAGAATGTGAAAGGTTTGATTAGAACTTCTAGGAGGAGAAAATGCATGAGCTTGTCTTAAAGCATAAACATAAAGTTTTTCAAAGTTGGTGTAAAGTGTGTTTTCATAGTTAGTTATTACATCTTTTGATAGATGAATGGTTGCTAAAAGATAAGGGCTTTCCCTTTCAAGGGAACTTTGTTCCTTTGTATTCAAGTGCACTAAAAAGTGTAGGTAAATTATTCAACTATATAAATGGGGAAGTAAGCTCTTTTCATATAGCCTTCCATATTAGCAATGAAAAGTGGTTTAAAAATCAATTAAGTTTCAGTATAAAGGGCCATGTCAACATGTGAACTAATATAAGGGTAAATGGCATCATATTTTTCTTATTCAAACAAGTTATTCTAAAAATGTTTTTGCTCATTTGCATGTTCTTGGTCACTTTTTCTTTATCAAAAATGGTTTTTTCTCTATTGGGTTTTTTATTAATAAAAAATGCTAGTGTCCTTTTTTTGTATCTTATCCTTCTGATAGTTTTTTTTATTTTTTGGGGGTTCATTGATCTTCAAGTTTGTAATTTTTGTTGTTTGGGTGCTTTTGTTGTATCAAAGATTTTAAGTTTTCACTTTACCAAGTGGTTTCACACACATATTCATTTTACTAAGTCTCAATGGTTGAAGTTTTGAAAATTTGTTCACATTTAAAGTGTATTTTTTTTTACATTGATAGAGGAGATACAGTTGGATTTTTAGGCTCTCTTTCAGAGAAGTTGCTTTTCATTGGCTATAACAAGAAAAGACGTTCCTGCAAGGTAGAATATGCGACTATAATTGAGAGGTTGGTCTTTAAAGTTTGCAATTTTATGTTTTTCTCTTTTTTTTTCACTTTGTCTTATTGTTTGTTGATTCAATATTTCTTTATATTTATAGATTGAAGATTAGGTATTCTGTTGAAATATGTAAGGACTATTGACTTTGGAACTACTATTTTGATATATGTACTTATGGGTTATCTTATCATTTATAAATTTATTTCAGTTGTCAGTGATCTAGTTCATCAATTTTATGTTAAATGTTGGCTTTTGGGCATTAGTATATTGGCATCTAATGTTTCTAAGAATCTATCTTAGTCTTTGCTTTAAGGACTGAAACATTGATATTTTTTCTTTGCTTCAAGTTATGCTAGGATAGAGAATATATTACTATGCTTGGATTAAGAAAAATATATATGAACTAGATCAAAATTGGGTGGTAACTCTTTTACCTATGCTTATAGCTGATATATGCTATTTGACAAGGATTATAGACTTGATGAAGTATAAGATATACATGATGTGACCTATGTTAGTGATTAAATGATATTGTATAGATTTGAGATTGGAGTTGTTACATTTTTTGTTGTGATAGAGACTTACGTATTGTTATTAGTTTTTATGAAAATATCAGATTTGTGTTTGTCATGACATACCCATCTCTGATGATTGGAGACGAGACTGACTTAAAAATAATTCTTGTTTAGATTTTAGCGATGGTACAAGTGAGAACAAAAATGTTTCTCATATTTGATTAAGGGAAGGTTATTACATGAATCACTCATCTGACTAACTTTAGATGGTCACCACAAGGTGGCTAAAGATTTGGATTTTACAATCTACTTATGTCAGACTTGATTAAGAGGGTCCAAAGTTGGTTATGCATGAAAAAGGATTAGCACCCCCTATGACACCTTGAATTGGTATCATCTAGTTATAAGTTATCTCGATTTAGATTTTCTTGGTTTTTAAATAGTCATTATTTACGTATAATATTTTTATGATGCATTTTTGGAAAATGGAAAATTCAGGTTTTTATAATAAATTCAAACATCTTTTTATGACTCGAAAAGATAGAGAAACATAGAAGTTTTGATAAAACAATTTTTGGATTTTAAATTTAAAAGGGTATTCCATGTCAAGCATTGGAGAGATATTAACATAAAATACTGCCACGATATTTTTTAAAAAATTTGATTTTTAAAACATGACTGTGAAGTTGCCACACAGCACATAAAGAAATATAATAAACATAGCATAAAAATAAGACACACAAAGTAAGGAAATGAGGGATGATCTGGTATCCCATAGTTGTCATCAATTATCTAGAAATAATTAAATAGATACTTTTGAGACAGTTTGAACTCATTAGTCACTTAAGTCATGAAAATCAAAGTTTTGGATGAAAAATTTTAGGGAAACCTATGAGAAAGAAATTTTGATTTTTGATGAAATTTTAAAAATCAGGTCAAAAATCCATGTCGATGAAAAATTCAATAATTTTAGGAAAATAGGATATTTTTGGGCATTTTAATGAGAAAAGATGAATTTAATTTAAAACTAATAATTTAAGAAAAAAGATTAAATTGATTTTTTAAGAATGTTTGAGCCTTGATTCGAATGTAGTGGGACCTTTACATGATTGATAGAATTATTGGGATAAGAACCAGATTCATCTCAAAGCACTCAAATACTTTGAGAGAGTGATTTAGGGTAATTACTTAATTGTGCATAATGTTAAAAATAGGAGATAGCTTCACATTGTCTATCTTCTCGAATTTATTTCGGCTCATCCGAAGGTTTTAGGTGGCAAACATGATAGTATTAGAAAGGCAACTCGGTGAATATTAATATAAAAATATTCAAAAATTCTAGAAAATTGCCTTCTAGGAGAAAATAATCTTTAAAGCCGGACTAGGTTTATCACTAACAGTAAGTGAAGGGGATAGGGTGCAGTAAACTTTCGAATGTTGTCCTAGACTCATTTAAACCCAGAAAGTCTTAAATGATAACCTTATAAAAATGAATTTTCATATAGTTTTTCAAAGGATCTGAATCCTGGTAAAGTCCAACCTCGTACAAATATATGATTTCAAAAATTCACAAAATAACGTAAATTAGAAGTGCAAGTATTAAACATAAAAATAGCCAAACTTCCTTACAGATTTTTAAGGAGGGAACTATATGCAGTATAACTTATCAAAATTTAGCAAAATTAGATCACTCATCTATTAAGGATTACCAAACTCTCAAATATCATAATCTAAAGTTAGATCCAATCTGAAGGATCTCTAAAAAATGGCAGCTAGGCTCCTTACTAGGATCTCTGAGGTTATGAGCAACTCACGCACCTTGCCTTTAACAATTAATCACACAGATGATTGTAGGAGCCTTCACAAGGTTTAGTGATTTTTGAATGCTAGCTAGAAGGCTTGTCATGCCTTAACAAAAGGTAATTGCAAATGGCTTATTCCTGCACACAATTTAAGAATGTTTCTAAGATGGTGTTCACACTAAAAAAGCAAAAAGAATGGCAAAATTTTGGAAGCAAGTAGGTGGTGGTTTAGGGTAGGTTTCATCCTTAGGGGCAACAAGTTAGAGATAATTACGTTTTCTCTCTTTTCTAATTATTGAACAAAAGTGTCTAGGTTCACACCTTTTTCTTTTAACTTAGTTGATCCAAATCTCTGATAAAGAAAGAGTTTGGATTCTGATCAAAGTCATCCCTTAGCTAAAACTTTGACCATTTATCCCTTCCAAATCACTATGGCCGAACCATGTACATCCAATAGGCATTAAGTGGTTTGACCAAGGCAAAACAGCTTAAGCTGGTTATGCCATTTGCTAGTTAGCTAGGATAGTCATTCATCAAATTGAACTCTTAATTTATCTAAATTAAACTTTCAACTTATCTTATATAATTATCAAATAATTAATACAAGATAAATAGGTAGAAGCCTATTTGGCTAAGTAAACAACCCTTTATGAATTTTATCTTAATAAAATTCATATTTAATTAAAACAATTTTAATTAATGATAATCTTATTTAATATTAATTATCTAAATTATTAATATATAAAAAGCTTGTCCAAGGGATAATTGCCTAAAGGAATTTAAAGAGTGAAAAGTTTGATTCACAATCAAACTTTTAGTCCCGTGAAACACTATCTTTATCAAGACAAGCCTCATCTGCCTAGACATGGTATGTCCTAATTTAGACATTATCTGAATAAGATAATCTTATCCACCATGTCTTAGAAAGACAACGAAAAGTTAGATTTCGCACATCAAGTTTTATGTATTAAATTAAATCTTAATTGAATCTTTTAATCAAGCCCTCTATTTAATTTCCTTTTATAATTAAGTGGAACTAAATTAAATCCTGAATTTAATCTAACAATATCATCTTATTGTGTGTGGCCTATTAGGTTCCCAAGATATTAACAATGAACATAATTAATCCTATTAATCATGTTCATAGATCAAGAGCAAGATCTAATAAACCATCATGACCACTCAAATATTGAAAAGTCAATGTGACCTTATCAAAAACTTTTAGTAACCAACTTATCAGTATAATATAATCCTTTAATCATATATCTCGGACTGAATATGAGCATGGTTTAGTGTCTACTCATGCTTTAATCCATGTTAAATCTTTCAACTCATCATTAATGATCATAAATCTATAAGGTACGTTTCCTTATAATACATTATGCTCTAGCCAGAGACTTTAATCCCATTAATGAAAGTAAAGGTCATTTGGAATATCTCTCCAATGTCACTAGGATTGGTGAATCCTCTCTAGATCACACATCCATCAACCATATCCTTTATGTCATACCCAAAACCACCCTATCATAGCCATCCATCTATTGTGGACCTATTCTTGATGATCTCTTAGTATGAAAGTGTGACACTTCTCATATGAGATGACCTAGTATCACAAGCCTAAGGATTATTATACACCATTAGCACATCAGAACATATTCCATAGAAACTTGATGACTAATACCAAATGGAGTTCTCATATATGTTATATTCATTGAACTTGTTTTCATAAAACAAGCACCCATATGCCATCCCTAAGTATCTCTATACTTCAACTAATGAGATCAAAGGGTTACATGCATCAAATGAATGAATGCTTAGCATATGTCAATCTTTATGCATTGTCAATGCCTTGTCTTGAGAATATGATGACCATAAATATTTTTAGAGCATAACTTGATGCATTTCATTATCGTAACTCATTACATACTTTACAAGGCCATTATGTTTCATGGGCTTTATCCAATTAGTGGTTTCATAATAGCCAATCATACCACTTACATGAAGGAAAACCTTTTGTTACTTTAGCTAATCCCTGGTATACAGTTAATTGACTGTATGTCTTTTTTACCCCAATCTGATTAGTTCAAGGGCATACTAATAGTTTGTAGAAAAAACATTTAAAAATTTCCATAAGAAACATTTGGTGGGCCAAAAATGGCCTATAATGCAACTTGATTGCTAGCTTTGGGGGTTTCAGATAGTGTGTATTCAAAAAATTATGCTCTCTCATTGAGCTTGTTTGAAGTAAATTAAGATACTGTGCAAAAGGTAATTTGATGTCTTTGAAGGTAAATACCATAAAAATTCATAAAAATCACTTATAGCTCAAATTTTTTAAGTAGGGAACATGCTACTAGCAGTGCTCAACAAAACTAAGTTTTATTTTTTGGTCATTCTAGGCCCGTATCGAGATCTTGGACATGCGAATGTCTGACCATTAAGGTCCATGACAGTGGAATCATGGATCCATTCAAAGTCATGAGGAATTGGGCAAGTGAATGATACATTATCCATGCCATTTGAGTCACCATATTAAGGCTAAATCATAAAGCATTTTAACAAACACTTTGTAAATCAAATACGTTTAAAGGCTAAAAACATATTTTATTTAGCCTTGTTAGGATATAAGTCCAAACATAAAATGCTTGATTTTTCCCCAAGATTTTAGCATCAATTTGTTAAAAATAATAGACTGACATTAATCCCATTATTTAGGTTAATATTAATCTATCTTAGGGAAGTTCTGAAAAACCAACATACTAATTACTAAAGGCACATTAAACAAGCATTATAACAAATATATGAACTAAAATGCATGGCAATAGCATCAAATATCAAGGCATGATCAAGGCAAACACATAAAGGCATTTTATCAAGCATCTCATAAACTAAGCTACAAAAAATATATTAAGAATACACAAAATGTAAAAAATATGACATGAATATGGCAAGAGACATTAAAATCAGAAAAACTATGATAGTATACCAAGTAAAGGGCTAAGATAATTAGCATAATGACCAAACGTCGCACAAGATATGAACCCTTATATGCATGAAATTTACTTATCAAGATATTCATCCTCTGTATCTAACATGTGATAAGAGAGAGCATAGTCATTAGAGCAATCTCATTCATTTGCAAGAAAACCGTGTTAGCTTGTGAGAACTAAAAAATAGACATTGAATTTTAAGCCTAAGAGAAAGGAAATTTACGTAGAAAATCCCACCTTTTCCTTTCTTTTTGGTACTTTTGTGATGGTTCCACCATAGCTTTCTGATACAGGGTAGCGATGATAGGAAATAACTAGAACACGAAAGAATTGAAAATAATAGAGAAAGATAACGCTATAGAGATATTTAGGTTTAGAAAGAAACCTTTTTGATAGAATAATAAAATAATAATCGAA
>JBBYHM010126235.1:0-36112 GCA_038381775.1 Adansonia rubrostipa | reverse complement strand
AACCTACCATTAATTGTATTTATTGATATGTCTATTAATATTGCATTCTTGCAGACACCTTATTTTATCCAGGCCATTAATTGATTTTTTTTCTTGATTTTAGGGGTTGAATAGATTTTTCTAGGTCTAGATTCTTTTCGATGAGATATAGATGATAGAAAAGTCCTATTGAGGTGTTGGTTAGTTTCCATGGGCTTAATTTAACATAATAAGGCATTTAAGCTTAATTGTTCAATTTATGAGGTAGGTGTCAAATTTAAAAAAATAAGACCTAGATCCCAAAAATCTGAAAATGTTAAAAGACCTTATATGTCTTTTAAGGTGATTAAAGTGGTTATTGATGACATTTAGATAAAAAAGAAACTTTTTTTAGAAGTTCAAATGAAAAGTCAATAAAGTAACAAAAGTTAACTATAGACAAAGTTAACCATAAAAGTTAACATTTTAGCCAAGAGTTAGATTTTGAAATTGAAAGAGTTCTACAACTCAAATTTCAAAAATGATTACACCAAAATGAAATTAAACATGGACTTTAAATCAAGAAGATGTAATTAGGATCAGGTCATCAAAGGACCTTAAGAATTTAGAATGCTAGGATTTTTTGAGGGCTTAATCTGAGAGGACTAGGATAGAAAATTTTACATTTTTTTTTTGAAAAAAGTCATTATGATACATTTCTACTATGGGATGGAACATTCAATTGCATTTTTGTATTGACATATAATGATCAAATGAGTATTACAAAAATTTGTACAAGACTAGTGTACTAACATGCCATAGCTAAATTCCAACATGTGATAAAAATGCAAATTTTGCTCATCCATTCATTAAAGGCATTAATATCATTTTTCTCTAATTTTGTTAGAAGGTTACTAATTAAGCTAAGATCACCCTAAAGTGACTTAAGCTTAAATCATCAACTTTTAGGCCTATAAATAGGGGTGAATATCCATATTTTCATAACTTTTAAACACTTATAAAATTTTAAAAAATCTAGAATATTCATTTTTCTCTTAAGCTCTCATCACTTTTGGGAGAAAACTAAGATTAGAGTAGGTATAATCTTTAACTTTTCTCTTTAATTTTAAGTTAATTGCATGTTTAATGATTAATTCATTCTTATCCATACTTGTATGAGTTTTGCCCATAGTGATTTCATGTTCTACTTGTATCATCATTGTGATTTAAGATGATCATGTGTTTGATCTTGATTTGACCTATTATTTACTTGATTATTTGTTGTTTGAAGCATGATCCTACGATCAATTGTTGGAATTTAGCTTGAATCATGATTAATAAACCCAATAGTGTTTGACTAAGCTGATTTTTTTAGATTTAGGTTTTGACCAACCTAATTTGTTAAGATTTTGATGATTTGATCTTAGTTGAACTAGAATCTAATGATATTGAGCTAAAATTTCAAAGTTTAGATGATGAAATCATGATATTCTAGCTTAGAAAAGTTGTTCAAGCTTGAGGAAATGCAAAAACCTAGTTTGGCTAGCTTAGTTTGGTATGATCTTAAGCTTAATTGTTTTAGTCTTGCATAATCTTACTATGTCAAGCTAGTTTGAACTACTTTGGGCTAATATTTAGGTGAATAGAACCTAAATTTTATGTTAAATAAGGCAACCATAGGTTCCTTAACTTAGAAAATGATTTGAACAAGCTAGAATATACCAAGCTAGGTTTAGCCCTATTGGTATTTTGGTGTGCTTGAGTGAGCTTCACATAATTGATGCTTAAATGATGAAATCTGGATGAATTAAGTTGATTGAACTTGGGTAAGCTGAAATTGATGCTTAATTGATGAATTTATAAGCTTACTTGTTTAATTGTTAACTTAAAAAGTTGAAAGCATGTCTTAATTGTTAATCTTGTTAATTTAATTGAATCCAATATAAGAACTAATGATCTAGATAAGCATGATTAGCTTAGAATGATTTGGCTAAGGCCAATTTGTGTTTAGAATAGGTTTTATGGATGATTAGTTGCTAAAACTATAGGTTAGTATTCTATATGTTTGATAAAATGTATGTTAGTGTGTTTAGGATATGTAAAACCTTGTTTTCTCAAAAAATCCCCCAAGGACAAAGTTTGATTCACTTAGTTAATAGGTAAGTCAAGGTTTGGTTTTGTTTAGTAAGCTCTTTAATGAGTAACTTAGGGATATTAAATAACATAGCTCGGTTTAAAACTGGTTTGGAGCAAATAAAAATGTTTTCTAAAGGTTAAAACATGCTTTGTTGAGCCTAAACGTAGTGAATCTTGATGTGAGTCATTAGGTGATGTTTAGATGAGTTAAAATATGTTGTCTACAGTCACTATGGGTGCTAGTCACAGCACATAAGTGAATGGCATTGGTGTGCCTCTCAATTATTAAGAATAAATAATAATGAATAAAAATGATAAAAGCAAGGGCATTCGTGTGACTTCAAAGCATATTGCCAATATTGGAAAACATAGTTCTAGGTCTTGGCACATAGAAGTCTTTTTTGTTCCCTCATATAGGACATTCATAGAGTCTATTCGGTTTTGTTTCTAGATGTTTGAACGTTTGGAAATGTGTTATAAAAATTTGGCAAAACACTTTATTCACAACTCATGTTAGAGCTATTGTTATAATCCAACATGTTAGTCTTGTAGAAAAATATTTTGAATAAGCTATAGGCCATAGTAATTTTTATTTGTAATTTTCTTGTAATCCATATTGATTTGGGCTATGGAATAGGCCTTTGAAATGTTTGATTTTGTGATCGAACGAATTTAGAAAAATCCCGAAACCTAAATTGTTGCTTGGTTTTATTTCTACATCTGATTAGTAATATGAGCTATTTTTGATAAGGATAATCATTTTTGTGTATTTTCTTATATTTTTAGATAAAATTAGAGCGAATAAGCTTTCCAAGCATGTATGGCTTGTCTGATGGGTATTCTGAATAAATCTCGAAGAAAATCTAGAATGCAGGCTAGTCAGACGTACTGTGATGCAATAGTGTCCAACTAAAAATTTTACATGATACCCAAAATGATTTTTTGGTATTTTTTAATAGTTTTTAGTTGAAGTATCATGAGTTAGCATGCATAAGAATTCGGTTTGGTGATCTTACATGATAGGAATAATTCAAAATAAGATCAGAGAGTTTCAAAGGTCAAATATATCCCCTATTTTGAAGTCTCTCCAAGTTTGAGTTCATTATTCCAAGGCATTTAGGTACCATAGTATTGATTCCAAAAGTCATGTTGAGTGTGTCCATAGGTGCAGGTGTGCCCTATAAAAGGCCCCTAGTGACTCACTAAAGCCTCCAAGTTGAATTAAATAAAAATTAATTTTAAATCTTATTTTCAAAATTGGGATTTCTTTAATTTAGTCCAAAATTTGCTATTTTTATGACTTCTTTTAATTGAAGTCAAATTTGATAAGAATTATTGAAAGATGAGTCAATTAGTGAATATTTTTGGAGTCTTGTGCATTTATATTCCTTTATAAATGATTTTTGTTTTGAATAGGTTGTAAATTTAAGCTAGTCAGAGTGAAAGTTTTGGGATACATTCTTGTTAGTGATATTTGTTTGATTTTGATGAAGAAAAGAGGGATTATGATTGAATACATATGATTGAAACTAAGAAAAACAAATTTGGATATGTGTGTTCAGTTAGCACCAAGTATTGGGCATCACAAGGGGGTCGAGTCCTTATAGTGTAATCGACTCTCGAGCCCAACTTATGGATTTTTGGTATACGCATGTTGAGAAATCATTCCTTTAGAGTTTCATAACTGTTTAGTGAATGGTTTTAATAGATGACCTACCACACCTAGCCAAAATAGATTGGTGGCGACTCTTTAACATAGTCACTCTTGTATTTTGTTACGAGAGGTTCAGATGAGCAATTCCTTTGATCAGTTGGGGCTATACAATGATTCGATGTATTGTCTACTTTGAAATATTGAGGTTCGTATCTCGATATATTATGATAATTTTTGGCAGTCTATAGGGGACATTAGAGAGTTAAGACTTGAACTAGCCACATGTTATCTGAGTTTCAATTTTTCTCAATATTAGTAAATGTTTAATTATTATTGTGATTATTTGATTGATTGATTATTATGATATTATTATGTGCGCTGATCTTGTTGCAACGCTTAAATAAAAGTTTGATATACACTTGCTTATAAAAAAATGCAAAATAATTGATATATATGTCTCAAATGATGATGTGAGATCCAGGTTTAAAGCTTTTCTTAGAATACATTGTACTAGCATATGCATTAGACTCTTTGTCGAGTACCATGAAGAGGGAGATATAAGACCTATTTTAGGATTTATGGGGTTATTAACCGATTACATGATTAACAATCAGTTTGGTCAACCAAATCCCTCATAGTGCATTTCTTTTGTTTTTGTGAATCATCCGTATAGACTTGAGCAGTGTTCTCACCCTAATTAAACTCGTTCCACTAAGCCTGCAATGGGCCTAGGTTTGGGGTGCCTTAGCTATCCTTATTAAATGGAGGGAATGATTTAGGGACCACTGCTTTAGACATTATCTTAAACATGCATCTAATGAACAATAAGAGCCAGAATCAATCAACCATACTGAAAGTTTAGAAGAACACAAAATTAGGTATAATTAGGAAACACTTTTAATATTCCCCTACTTTATTTTTTTGGGTCTAGATCTTGAATGCTGTTGAATGAACTTTATCACTCGTGATATTTATCATCTCCTCAATATGAATTTATATTTACAGTTGATTATAAGTCACCTTTTGGCTATCGGGTTGATGGCTAAAATGTGTCTAAAAAATAAAATCAAGCTGAGGAGAACAAACACTTAAAGTTTTGCATCATGAATATTATAGTGTCAAGAGCATTTGAACATACCATGATGCTATCCGATTAATGGCTAATGTGACACTAGAAACATCATGATAGCTTAGTTTTGAGAAAAATATCTTAAAGGGAATCAATGCCATAAATTAGGATCATGTATCAATGGGGCTAGTCTTTTAGAGTTTGGTTATAGGGTATGTACCCTAATACTAAAATACTGTGTCCCTTTAATTCCAATAGGCTGCGAAGCCCAATCACAAAATTTTTGAGATCATCTAAAATATTTGAGTTATATTGTATATGGTTAATCCAAAATTTTGTTTACCTTGTTTGTTTATTTTGCTTGCATTTTAGCATTATTATTAGTGCATCCAAAGGCTATTGGCTTAAAAGGGATAGTATCCATCTTAAGGGTTATCGGATATAGGAAAATGTATGGTCTCATTGGAGGAAAGGTATTCCCTAGTGAAGGATTGGTTAGAAAAGATTCAACAGCAACACAAGGATGCTTTGAAAGTTAGGTATGTCTCACTATTTTCGGTTTAAGTCAATATTGAATGGTAGTAGAATGGCTTGTTAGATTTAGAAGCCATGGGATTAATAGGACTGTACCAAGAAAGATCTGATCACTCGAAAGTATATATAGCATTATTGGTTCAGGTTAGGATAGATGAGGGTTATTTTAAGCTATGGCATAATTTTGGAATCTCGGTTATCGGTGCTTTGCTTTTAACAATGAGGATACGATCCCAATAACTGAGAAGTACACCACCTTGTTGCATATCAAGCATACCATTCTTGATCGGGTGTACTTTAAGGAGTCCAATCCATTGACACTGAAGAGATGGTTAGCCAGTATTATCGAAGCATTTGAGGCTCAGATTAGGGCATATGTGGTCAAAAAGGTCAAAATGATTGCATATCATGGCATAGGTTATAGGTTTTGATAGATGACTACTTGAATTTGGAAAAAAAAATCAATACCCTTGGCTATTTACTATTGGTGATATTTCTTATGGCTTTGGGGCTTATTAATGCAGTAGTGATTGATTTCTTTCATAGGTTAGGGTATAATATCAACCCAACTATGGTGAATCTAGCTGAAATAATATAGTTTTTAAACTTTTGCAAGAGAAAGGCTGACAACAAATTTCTTGGTTGTATGCCATTTTTAAAAATATGGATCCATACTCACTTCTGGAAAGATATAGAAGCTAGTATTTGAATGTGTACTGGGCAATTCTTGCCAATTATCGAGTTTTTTTAGGAAAGATTAGTTGAAGATTATATTGAGGATTAATAGGTGTCATATTTCAAAACTTGAAGAAGGAAAATCTTACATGAAGGGCACCATGGATGTTCTCCCGAGTTATTCTGCATCGTTACAGACATTAACATTAGATACCACTACTAGGTGTCTAGGGTTGTAGTAGCTATGCTTCTTGCTGGTTCAAATGTAGATTGAGCCTCGATAGTTTATTCCTTTGACTCATGATTTAGGTGAGTTGTATTTTGCATATGGATGAAATGGTTATATAAAGAGAATACGAGCCATGGCTGAAGAATAGAGAGAAACCTATCACATATAGTTAGCCTGATATCGAGATAATATGACTCTAGCTTATGAGGTTTAGAGAGATAATTAAGTCAATGACACTATCTTGCTTCTAGATGAGGATATCTTTTTTTAGCATGAGAGTCACTATCTGAGATTAAACTATTAAAGAAAGAATTTGAGTCGGAATAGGCAGCATTCTAGCCAAAGATTGGTCGATTATAGCTGAAAATGGGTAATTAAAGTATGATCAAGCTATATGTGAGTGAAAATTGAAAGAGATCTATAAGAGAAAAGATGATGTCAAGAAAGGTGTAAAGGAACTATATTACAAGAACAAAAGACTTAGGCTTGCTTTGAAAAATACCAAGCTCAATAAGTTGATTGAAGAGTAGGAATCCAAGGTGGCAAAACTAAATAAGTAGATTAACCTATGGAGAGATGGAGCTAAAAAGAGTTTGAATGGGTAGTTAAGCTCTTAGCCAACCTATTAATGAGCTAAAAAAAGAATGATTGTGTTCTTGCTCAATTACAAGTTTAGAGTGACGTTAAGAAAGAACCTGAGTCTTCATCAATACCTGGTGTTCTTATAAAAAAAAGAAAAACAGAAGCTGAGCATTATCTCGGTGGATAGGCAAAACCAGTGCTGATCAAATTTCTTATATTGATGTACTTGAACTATTTTTTGTAAATGAATAAGAAACAAACATGAATTTTCTAGATGTAATCATTGGATTCTAGTAACTAGTTTATATTGGAGCTGTTGCTTTAGCCAATGCCTTCAATATATTTGCATAATATTCGTGTCATTTCATTTATAACAACTCATTCTTTTGTATATGTATTTGCATTCATGTCATAGCATGCATAATAATCATAATATAAGATTCTAAGATCTTGTGTCATTCTTTACGAGAACAAATTGTAAACATGAGAACAAGTGTGAAGATATCAATTTAGAGGAGATATAATACTCGTTTTCATCTTAGAAAAATAGAGAATGATCTAGCAACTAGGATGGAGAAGATAGAGAAAGCTCAAGAAAGGATGATAAAGGATCAAGAGGAACTTAGATTACAGTTAGCTTAGATTATGGAGTTAATGCAATTAGCTACCAAAGGGAAGAAGCAAATTAGAGGCTTGAATTCTTAGACAAAAGATGGTAACCTTAAGGGAAAATCTATTAAGTCTATGAATAATGCATGGGTAGACAATACGGTGCCTCCAATTTAAGTGTTTTAAACCCTACCCTCTGTTGGAATTGCTCCTACAATAAAGATGTAGTGCATGGGCATCCTAAAGCTACAGTGCCACTATTGATTATTATAAAAGGTTAAATTTAGGATCGACTTTGATAAATCCATAGGTCTTTGATCTTAATGAGTCTATCAAGCTAGAGAGGCTTATATGGAAGCATCTAAGCATGCTGAAAAAGAAGAGGTACAGTTGTAGGTCATAGAAAAGGATTAAGAGTTATGAAAGAATAGATAAGTTTGAAGTGGTGGATGCTAAAGAGTTAAGCTTGGTGTTCGAGTTGGTCATTCCTTCAAAATTCAAGGCCTTAGAGTTCAAGAAGTATAATAGTGCCACATTTCTTTTTGCTCATAGAAGAATGTATTACCATAAAATGGCAAGGTACAAGAACAATGAGAAGCTGTTGATCTGTTATTTCTAGGATAGCTTAACTAGTGTTGTTGCCCGGTGGTATGTAGGTTGGATAAAGCTAAGATTTAGACTAGGTCAGTTCTAGCTCAAGCTTTTTGGAACAATACAAGCATGTCATGCATTGGACAGTTGATAAAATTTCATTACTAAACATGGAGAAGAAGTTTAATCAGAGTTTTAGACAATATGCTTAAAGGTGAAGGGAAAAGGCTACAAAAGTGATTCCTTCTTTAACAAAGAAGAAAATGATGATTATTTTCATCAGCACTCTGAAAGCCCCATTTTAGGAGAGATTGGTTCGCAATGCTACCAAAAATTTTATGGATATCATGCTATCCGAAGAGATGATTGAGAATGCCATTAAGAGTGGTAAGATGTCAAGCGATGAATCTTCAGGAAGTAAGAAACTAGCATTGGGGAAGAAAAAGGAAAAAGAAGCCAATGCTATTAGCCTTGATAATCATGCACACATGAATCCTATACCCTACTATCCATCTACCTTATAGTATCCGGCCTAAGTTTGAGTTCATACTCATTTGCTTCCCAACTTGTATACACTGTTGCTTACAATTCAGCATACATGCTCTCACAAAGTAGTAACCAAAGTACCTAGAATACCCAAAACATTGTGAACAACCCTAGTGTAGACACCTAATTTCATCCCAGCCTTTTTTCTGATAGTTTTAAATATCTAGGACTAACAAACTAGTGGCTACTTTGGTAAAGGTCAACCTCTTCTAGGTAGACTGGGCATTTTCAAATCCAATTGTCATTATCAATGGCCGTGTATGACGTGACAAAAAAAGTGTAGTTTTGAGGGTCATTGAGCATAAATCTAGGATAAAAAAATAATATTCAAGAGAAAAATTGGTTATTTAACATTTTCTTATCAAAATTTGAAATTTATTTTTGCAAATAATATCATGATCGAATTTTTTATTTTTAAGAATTTTTTTAAATTTTTTTATTCAATTTTGGGATTCGACCATCATATATTTTTACTAATACCCGTGTAGTATTTATGCTGATACCTACCATAAAAAATAAAAAGATTCAAGAATAAAATACGTATTAGCATTTTATACTATGAGGTAACAAATGGTCAATTTTAGTATTGATTTTGAATTTTTCATAGTATCACAAGTATACTGTTCGTGAAATTTTTTGGTAAAATTTGTTCTGGGTTTTAGATTTTTACCTTTATTAGTTTATAAATTAATATTTTCAATAATATGTTGAATTCAATTTATTTTTATAAATATTTAAACGTATTTTTGGAATTTTCTCTGTTCAAAAATATAAATTTTTTATTTGTAAAATTTTTTGATAAAATTTTTTAAAGTTTTAAATATTTTCACATATTTCAATAAAATATCATAGATATAGATTTTTGAAATTTTGATTCATTTTTATTAAATATAATGTTCATTCAATTGCTCTTAAATTTTTATGTGTTTTAAATTTTTAATTAATATTTTCTCTTTTTAAAAAAATATTTTAATTCTTTTAGGCCAAAAATTTTCACATGAATGTTTAATTGGGCCTCCCACATGATTATATTTGTAATTGAATTTATCATGTGAAATTTCACTTCTTGAGTATATCACTTTTAACTTCTTACAATTTAGTCCCTTCAGTTCATTTTTTTCATAAAATTTGCAATCAAATTTTTATTTTTTCCTACATTTTCAAAACTTCATATATAGTTATGTTCAATTTCAAAATTGATAATCTAATTATATCAAAATTAATTGAATCAGGATTGAATTTTATCATTACGGTTAATATAAGCCTAAGTATTAGCTCATATAACTCACCCTTTTAGATTGTTGAGTAACATTTAATAATTAATAACATAAAGACAAAAATATTTACTATGCATTAAATATTTACTATGCAATAAAATTAAAATAATAAATAAAAATGGAATGAAATTTTCGGTCGAGGGGATTTTATCCCACCTTGGCTGAATTCTTCCCTTATAAATAGGGGAAGAATGCTTCAAGTAAAAGCTTAATGGTTTTCTAAGCAAAAATAACCAAAATACTAAGTAAAAAAAGAGTCAAGTTTTCTATACTTTCTAGGTAGAAACATTTAGAAAATTTTTAGTTTTTGTTCCTTTCATTCATTTTTTTTTTTAAGTGAGCCAAAATCATGCTTGAGCTCATGGATTCTAATCCATGTTGAAAAGCAAAGTATGATGGCTATGAATGTTTTTCTTTGATTTAATTGTTATATTTGGTTTGTCTTAGTAACAGCTTTTTTCTTTGATTTAATTGTTATGTTTGATTTTTCTTAGTAATAGCTAGATTTTCTTCATGAAAAATATTCTTATTTATATGATGTTCACTTTTCATATACATATGTTCACGGTGATAGTATTTTCCTTGGCATTTTCATGTTAATATGTTGATAAAACATGTTTATATGTATATTTTCCATGATTTCTTACATGATGATGTTGATTTGAGCTTGGCATAATTAAGATATATCATTATTGTGTTGAAAAATTTTTGATGGGTATGTTTTTTTGGTGGCAACCAAAACTTACGGTGGCCTTGGATTTAATTTTATTTGTTATTTTTATGATGATTGGTATTATTTTATGATGTTTTATTAGTTGTGGGGACCAAACAATAATTTTCCCAAAACTTTTAAGACTTTGGTTAGGTGTTTCCCAACCTTGGCTGAACCTAACAAAGTGATTTGAAGGTATCTTTTTTTGTTTTTTTAGCTATTTAATAATTATAGAAAATATAGGGACTAAATTGTAAAAATGAAAAAAAATATTGTTTCAAGGCCTTCCATTCTTGGCTAAAAGATTCATATACACTTAAGGGTGTGTTTCATGTATTTTTAACATGTTGAAATACGTTTTTCTAGCTGTTAGGAGTCTTTTTGTAATTATTAGAAAGTTTAAGGACTAGTTTGTAAAATTTGGAAAACTTCTTTCAAGGCCAAAGGTGCTTGGTTGAATGTTTTTTGTGACTTTTGGAATGATTTCCATGATTTTTGTGTTACGTCTAATGGTTAATTGTGATGTTTATTTCATGTAGGGACCATTTTGCAATGTTAGAAAAGTTTAGGGACCATTTAGTAAAGCCGACATTTTAAGGTCAAAATGGTCTTTTCTTACATCAAATTATCCATCTAAGGTATTTTAGTCATTAAGAACATTTCTTACATTTTTAGTCAATTTGGGCTTAAACTATAATTTGATAAATTTAGGGGCCTAGTTGTAATTTTTGCATTTTAGGTTACTTTAATATTCGAGTTACTCATATAGGGTAAAATTATCATTTTTGATCATTTTTAGGTCTTTTAGGGCTATTGGGATGATCTCATAAAAAGGTAGTCCCTAGGGACATTTTAATAATTTCACCCTAGAACCGAGTCATATGTATCGAGATTATTTAATGATGAAGGTGTGCATTAGGGATAAGATCAAATTTTTAGATTATTTTTGAGTCCTTTAAGGTTACTGAGATAGTTTCATATCAAAGGTATAACCTAAGGCATTTTTAGCAATTTTGTATTAAAATCAAGTCCTTTAGAGTTACTAGGATATTTTCATGTCAAAAGTATTTTAGATGACATTTAGTCTTATCCAAGCATGTTCATGTCCTTAGAGTCTATTTTCGTATGTGAACTCAAAACCGAGTCTTAGGTAAAAAATTATTATTTTTAGTAGAATAAAAAATTTTCAAAAATTAGCCAATGTCTCTAAGTTAAATTAGTATATGGAATTTCTCCAGCATATGAAAGGGATTCTATGGATTATTTTAATATTCAAATTTCATGGAAACAAAACTTTTCATATTCCTTCAATCCTCTAGTGGAGTACATAAGATATTTTGATTGTTAAAATAAAGCCTTTCATATTCCTCCGATCCTTCGATAAGGTGTGAAGACATTTTGACCTTCATATTCCTTTGGCTTTTCGATAGAGTATGAGAGATATTTTCATTTTTAGAAATATTAAAACCCGATTTTCTTATACGAGATAATAAATTTAGAATTCAAAAAATTTGAAATATGAGAATCATAATTATCGAATATGGAAATCGAATAAAGATCAAGATTTAAATTAACGCATAATTAATAAGGTATTGATTTCTAAGCATCATAAGAGGAATCGATCCTTACTTGTGATTGTAATCGACTCCCAAACTCTTTCATGTGATCTATGGTATGAACGCAAACCTTGAACTTTTTTTTAAGGGTTTCATAACCCTCAAAATATAAACTTCAATGGGTGACCAATCTCACCTAGCTAAAATAGATTGGTAGTGACTCCAAAATAATTGATTATTTCATAACGATTTTTTAGAGTTGAGTTGAGTGAATGATTCATCTTAACAACTCAGTCTCAAAACACTAAAAATTAGAAAATAATACTATAGCCCCTAGAAATAAAAAACAATGACATATAGATGTACTAGGGGTACACCCACTTTTTAAGTCAAGTTGGTTAGGATTTGTATTCCATCTATGTTGCGACAGCTTGGTGACTGGACTAGCAACCATTTAGAGAGTTAGGGCTACAATTAATTATGTGCTAATCAAATTTTGATTGATTCAGTTTCAATTGATATTTAATTATGTTTTTGATATTTCCCAAAAACTTCTTTATTTTGTAATTTTAGTGTTTCCTTTATCTTTTGGGGATTTAGGATAGAAGTTTTATTTTCCTGTTATGTTGTAAAAAGGTTTGCTTATCCCTTCGCATGCACTAAAAATATGCAGTAATATATCCTTCAGATCTTTGGAAGGCATGGGTGACCCAATATTTTAGGAGGGGACAAAGTAGCTCTACCTACTAAGGTGTTAGCCTTTGTCTAATCCAATGAAAAGCATATTAGGTGTAAACTATTATGCCTGCTTGAGGTGTTAGCCTCGTTACAGGCATGAAAGATATTCCCACTTGAATTAAACCATTTTTGACATAAACCCTTAAATGGGTAAGGATAGGGTACCTTGTTAGTCTTTTCCATGCTCGAGGAGCAATTCAAGAACCTAATTGAAGGTCAAACCTAAACCTCATAGAGTGAACCTTAATAATCTCCTAGTCAAAACCTTGCCTGATTTTAGATATTACAAAAAATTAGGAACATACGAAGGGATAAATTTTTTTTATCTCTTTTACTTTTTATCTAAATACTTTTATTTATTTGGATTATCTAGATCATTTATTTGGATAATTTATAACTTCCATGTATAATTATCTTGTTTTTTGTTTCATAATTTTATTTGGATTTGATATTTCTTATGGATACTAACTTATTTTCTTTTTTCCTTTTCTGGTGCATTTTTCATATGCATAAAGAAATGCTTGCTTTAAAATAGAATTTCAACTCATTTTAATTTTCATCTAACTTTATGGCTGAATGAGTACATGCAGTAATTGTTTTTAAGGAATTTCAAGAGGTTTGTACCAAGTTAGATTTGAAAAAAAAGCGTAGGGACTGTATACCGAAGGGTTTTGTGTTTGAGTTGCTGAAGATCACACATCTGGACCTTCATCAGAATAATTTAAGAAAGTTAGCTAAGATATGGGACAGATGGGGAAGTGCTATGCAAACTTGATTTATTGAAAATTATGGGCAGATTGCACTCCTCACTAAGATATAGATTGATGAATAGTTGGTCAGAGCTATGATCAAGTTTTGGGGCCCGTCATCTCGATGTTTCTCATTTAATCAGCATGACATGACCCTAACTGCGAAAGAGATATCAATTTTGCTCGGGCTTGGAACGTTGGAAACGAGGCCTGTTATTGTAAGGAATGCAATTTAGCCAGCTTCTATAAGAAATTAGGCAAAGTTCTTGACATAGATTTTGAATTAGGCTGCTAATATATCCAATAAAAGGGGAATACTAGTGTTATTTCTTGGTAGTTTCTATGAAAATAAATCCAGGTATGATTTATTTTCGTAGAAAATAAACACTGAGAAGGCCCTTGACACATTCACGTTAGCTACATACAGATTATTTTTTTTCTTGAGAATATTGAGACATACAGAAGCAGCAATGGTAGACTTGTTCGGCTAGTTAGAATAGAATATGCACCTAGCCCCAACCATTCTAGCTAAGATAATCCAAGCCCTCAGGACATGCTGAAAGGAAGGTTGAAAAAGATTCTTTAAGAGTGCTTTGTTATTGTATATTTGGGCTCAATGTCATTTTTGGGGTGAAAGAGCCAATAAGGTTAAACCTTATCTTTCACATTTTGCTCCTCTTCAAGAGTTTTTGAAGAAAGAATGGCCCAAGTTAGGAACTAAGAATCAATGCATTGAAACATTTAAGAACTTGGCTTTCGATGATATAACATGGAGAGCACCTTGGTTTTGCCAAAGCCCTTTGTCTATCAGTGTAGAGTTTTACTATTTGTACCTTTGCTTGGTATTAGGGGTAATGTGGGATATGCGCCATTGTTAGCACAAAGACAATATAGGTCCCAGTAGTTTATTCCTACAATTTTAGGACTAGTCAGCACAGATCTTAAATATCACGGGGAAGGTTATAGAAAACCACTTGAGGTAATCGCTCTTAAATACAGGGAAAGTTATGAGTTTGGATTGAAGCATATATAGATAAAACCATGTAAGGTTTTGATGCTTGAAGGAAAATCGGGATGTAACATGATTATTCCTAGCACAGATAGGGCCATTCCTTAAGTATCTATCCAACTAGAGCTTATTATGCCTTTTGAGGTTGATTTGATTAAGAATAAAGTTGCCAAGGAGTGGAAAAAAAAAGAAGATGAAAATCATATGCTTCAAGAAGAAGTTGCTTATTTAAGAATAAAGATAAAGGCCAAAGAAAAAAAAGTCATGAGAATGAAGGAAAAGTATAATTTAATGAAGATAGATTGGATAAAACACAGTAAGAAACTGAAGCTTATTGAGGTATCTGTAAGCTTTAGCAGGACTTCTAAAGGGATGATGGAAGAAATGCATAAGCTTTAGGAAGGGTTGGAGGTTTGGAAAGCCAAAGCCCTCGAAGGAAAAGTTGGGGCATTGTGTTGGAAAAAGAAAACAAGGGGCATATTGATACTTATCTCTAGCTAAAAAGGTCCATTAAGAATAATGAATGATCTAGAGCTGCTCTAGATCAAGAACATGAAAAGAAAGCCCTTACAATAACTATTATGGAGATGGGACTAGGATTAAAACAAATAGGAGATGATATTCGTGCTTTGGTATGGCCTACCAAGACATGGAAGCATATTGGGATGACAAATTATGGTGGGCCAAAGATGAGCGCCAAAGGTAGGAAGTTGGGTGTATAGGCTGACAAATATATATTGATCATATGATAGAACAAATTCACTCAATTGTCATTCAAACAAGAAAAATGGTGGAGAAGATTGAGGTCTTACAAAGACAAATTAATCTCATGGGGGAACATGGATACATTGTACTAAAACTTTTAGAAGAAGCTTAAGAACAATATAAGCAAGTTAGGACCTTCTTTGGATAAAATCCCTGTATAATCAACAATTTCAATGTCTAATTTTCTATGAAGTTAATGAAGATCTCTGAGTCTAGAATCTTTTCGTAAAACAAGCATTCCCTTAATTGCATTCATATATTCATATGTTCCTACCATGCATATATTCATAATACATCATACATACATACATGTATATTCATACATTTATTAATTTCACCAATTCATAAATAAAAACTTAAAGAAATTTAGAATTTTTAAGGTTTCAATATTGCAGACTTAGAAAGACTAATGGACCAACCATCCATCCATTAATACTATACTTGATACAGAGCAAGAAAAATGGTCGAAGACCATTTAGCTAGACTAGATAGATTGGAAGAAAGTCAGCATAAGGCCCAAGAGGCCATGATGAACAGACGAGGAATTACAAGCAAAAGTCACAAGGATGATGGCATTGCTAATGGCAAGGGAGCCAGTTTGCCAACAGTAAAAAATTACTGCTAATACTCTTGCAAGGGGATCTGAGGGTACCAGTTAAAAGATAATTAATTAATGCTTAAAATGCATTGTTGATAAATACCTATAATGTGCAACAAAATATCCCTGTAGATGACCTTTCACCAATCATTGGTATTAATCTTGATCCTCCTTCACAAGTGGCAAATGTAAGAACCCCAGCTATATAAGAAGAGTAAGTAGTTTTTGACCACGATGAGGAAGAAAAGCAAAAACAAAAAGGCAAAAAGCTAACAGAATAAAAAATTAAAACAGAAAAATCATAGCTTCTAGAAAAGAGGCTTAAAGCTCTAGACAGGGTTAAACTCTATAGTAGTGTCGATTTTAAAGATCTCAGCTTGATACCAGATTTGGTCATTCTTTTAAAGTTTATAATGTCCAAATTTGAGAAATACAAGGGCACTTCACCCCTCAAGCACATATCAAAATGTTTATCCAAAGAAATGGCCAGGTATGCACAAAATAACATGCTTCTTATTCATTGTTTTAAAGAAATCTTGTCAAGATCAGCACTCCAATGGTATAATGATATGAACTGTACCAAATTCAATGTTAGACTGACTTGGTGAATGCATTTCTGCAACAATATAAACACATGGCTGAAAGGGTATCATATAGGCTAACTCTGCAAGATATAGAGAAAAAGCCTATAGAATCTTTCAAGGAATTTGCACAGAGATAGAAAGATATGGCATATTAGGTTTAACCTCCATTAACAAAAATAAAGACCACAATGCTATTCGTAAACACTTTATGCCTTTCTCACTATGACAAGTTAGTAGGGATTGCAACCAAGAACTTCACCAACCTTATTATATCGAGGGAAATGATTAAAATAGTTATAAAAGCTGGAAAGATTATGACTAGAAAATCTTTCATTGGAAAAAAAGTTGGATCCAGTAAAAAGAAGGAAGAGACCCTTTCTATCAACTATGCTAATTAACCATATCGTCAATGACCTGGCCTTTATTATCATAACCAAGTTTAGTAGGCCCAATGTGCATATTTTTTTAATGCACCCTGAGCTCCTACTCTACCAACCCTATAGACCACCATCCCAAATCCTTTTTCTCAAAATCAGTTTAAGCCTAATGCCAACCAACCTGCCTAAAAAGCCAATCAACTTAGATCTTATTACGATTTTTCTTTTTTTTCTTATAAAGAAATATTTGATAAGTTTCTCAAGGCTTAATTCGTAGCCCTTATTTTTACTAAACCATATGATGCTAATTTCCTTAGTTGGTACAACCCAAATGCTCACTCTAAATATCATGCCTTAGCAGGCTATTCAATCGAGGATTGTTCAAATTTTAAAAAAAAGTCTAAAGTCTTCTTGAAGCGAGTGCCTTCGATTTAATAATGCTCTAAGACCTAGTGTTGCAGCAAATCCTTTACCTAATCATCCTAAACCTAGAGTGAACATCTTAATCATTGAGGAAAAACGACAAGTGAAGATTAATGTCCTAGAAGTCAGTACTCTAATAGAAAAAGTTTGGGTGGTTTTGACTGAAGGCAAAATCTTTGGTCAGAATTGTAGAAGCACCAACAACCAATTTGATCTCAGGGCTAACTTTTGCAAAGTTGAATTCTATGAAGAAACCAATCAGGAGGAAAAAAAGTCTATCAATATGACTAATAAAGGACTATTACAAATGCCTATGATGTCGCTTTCCTTCTTCTTATTTATTACAACCGGTTGAAGGCTACACCTCCTAAAGCCAAAATTACTACTAGACTTATTATCAAAATGCCATCACCCTTTTCATATAAAGATAACAAGTAGGTGCTATAGAGATATGATAGTAGGGTTACAACTCTAGAAGTTGATACAGGCCAATTAGTTGCTATTAATATTATAAGGGTAAACCATGTGACTAGAAATGGTCATCATTATGGCCTCGAAACCAATGAAGCTACTGCCAAAGCAAAACTAAAGAGACAAACATTTAAAAAAGCAATAGTTATTTAAGATGTCTCAGTAGAGGTTCAATAACTGGTAAAAAAAAGCGACCAAATTTCTTAAATTTATAAAACACAATGAGTATAACATTGTGGAGCAATTAAAACAACAACCAGAAAAAAACTCTTTCCTAGCTCTACTGTTTAGTTTGGAGCTGCACCGAAATGCTTTGTTAAAAGTGCTTAACTAAGCATATATCCCTTAAGACATATTGATAAATAAACTTAATCACCTGGTAAATAATATTGTCACTGATAACTTCATTTCATTCAGCAATGATGAAATCCTACCAAGAGGGACCACTTCCATAAAAGTCCTTTATATAGCCATTAACTATAATGGGATTATAAAACCGAAAGTGCTTATTAATAAAGGGTAGTTCTTAATGTAATGCCATTAATCACTTTAGCCTGCTTGCCAGCTGACGCTAACCAAGTGAAGCAAAGCTAGATGATTATCAAGGCATTTGATAAAACGAAAAGGGAAATTAATGAAAACCATTTCAATTACTCTGAACATAGACCGATGCTTATTTGAAGTAGAATTTCACATCTTGGATATTGTTCCAGCATGCAATTATTTCTTGCGACAATCATGGATCCACTCTACTGATGCTATACCATCACCATTTCATTAAAAAGTCAAATTCATAATTGATGAAAAAATGGTCAGCATATCTAAGAAGAAGGATATTGTAGCCATAACTTCTACTGAAGCTTCTTATGCTGAGGTAAATGCCAAAGCTGATAAATATTCCTTTAAAACCTTTGAAATTGTTAATGCCAGTTATGGAAGGTTCTTTAATCCTGAAACCAAAGCTTTCAAAGGGTACCCATATGGGTTTCAAGCGCATGGTGGAAAAAAATACCCTAGTTAGCAAAAAGCCTTACAAAATATCTAGAAGGGATAAGCTGATCCATAAACATGGTTACCAAAAAAGATAAACATGGACTAGGCTTCAAGTTGGAATGGAGTCAGAAAAAGAAGATAGAGAATAAAACTTGAGGAAAGAAACTAGCCTAAGCTATTGTTCGAGAGTTAAACCAAAAGTTAACTCTTTACCTCTTATTAAAAGAAATTTTTAGCCATGAAGGGGTTATCAATCCAAAAACCAAAGGAAAAAAACAAAGATGTCATAATGGTGATTAATAAGGGCTTTGAAAAATGTCAAATGGCATTAGAGAGAACAATAGGGAGTTAAATAACGATTATAGAATCCACTTGTGTATTCCTAGATACATCTGGAGGAATTGGACTATTGTTGAGAAAATTATAGTGTTTAAAACAATTCCAAAGTAACTCAAGTAACTTACTTTGACATTTAATAATATTTTTTGTACCGAGCCCAAAATGTTAAATCATCATTTATAGAAATGAAATGCATATAACTTTCTATATATATTCAATCTTTTTCATACCAATATTTGTTTTTTCTATTTACATACACCTACGTAAATCATGCCACATTTTTTTTTGCTTTTTTTTTCCTTTTCTTTACCTTTTCAAATGTCTCGATCAATGAAAAGCAAAAGATCCCATTCAAGATTCGAAGGTTGACTTTGAACAAGCTATTTCCTCTAACGAGACTAATTTCAAAAAAAATGTTGATGATATACTTTGCCTCCCAATCTGATAAAATTAATTGAATAGGAGGATGAATGAATAATGCCCTACGAAGAGCCCATGAGGTGATAAACTTAGGGAATAATGAGAATGATTGAAAGAAGGTTAGAATAGGGACTGCTCTTGTGCCCGCTACTAGAAAATAATTGATAAGTCTGCTTCAGGAGTTTCGAGATGTTTTAGCATGGTCCTATCAAGAAATGCTAGGCCTAGATACAAGGATTATGGTTTATAAATTACCACTAAAACTAGAATACAAATTAGTTATCAATGATTAAAAAGAATGAAATAAAAAATATTATTGAAAATTAAAGAAAAAGTAAAGAAAATTTAAGGCCAGATTTCTCAAAGTGGTAAAATACCAAGAGTGGGTTGCGAATATCATCTTGGTTCCTAAAAAAGATGAGAGAGTTAGAATGTGTGTAGAATACCGAGATTTAAATTGAGCAAATTTAAAAGATAATTTTTCTCTTTCCTATATTAATACTTTAGTTGATGACACTATAAAGCTGTTTGTTTTCTTTAATGGATGGATTCTTTAGGTATAACTAGCTCACAATGGTGATAGAAGACAAAGAGAAAACACATTTGCCACAATGTACGGACTTTTTGTTAAAGGTATTGCCATTTGGATTGAAGAATGCCAGGGCAACCTATCAAAGGGCAATGGTCACTCTATTCCATGATATAATGCATAAAGAAATCAAAGTATACATGGATGATATGATTGCCAAATCATCCAAGGAGTAAGGGCATGTCACAGATTTACAGAAGTTGTTAAAAAGGCTGAGAAAGTATGAATTAAAGTTAAATCCAGCAAAGTGTACCTTTAATGCAAGATTAGGAAGTTATTAGGCTTCATCATGAATGAAAAAAAGGATTGAAGTTGATTCTGATAAGATTAAAGCTATTCAACAATTACTGCCTCCATGCATACAAAAAAAGTAAGAAGTTTCCTCGAGAGATTAAATTACATTGCCCATTTTATCTATCAACTCATGGATAAATGTGATTCAATTTTTAACTCCTCCAAAAGCATGATTTGGGAGAATAGGATGAAGATTACTAAGAGGGATTTGAAAAAGTTAAACATTAGTTATCGAATCACCATCCTAGTACATTGTCCTAGGATAACCCCTTATAGTGTACCTTATGGTCTTCAAAAGGTCAATGAGATGTGCACTGGGCTACATGATGAAATTGGTAGAAAAAAAAGAGCCATTTATTACCTCAATAAAAAGTTTCAAGACTATGAGGTAAATTATTCCCAAATAGAACAAATTTATTGTGCCATAGTTTGGATGCAAAAAAGGCTCTAACAATAAATGTTGTTTCGTACCACATGGCTAATTACCAAAATGTATTCGATCAAATACCTTTTTAAAACACTAGCACTGTCTAATGAATAGCTAGATAGTAGATCTTGTTATTCGAATATGGTATAGTTTACACGAGCCAGAAAGCTACAAAAAGAAGTTTACTATCAAATTTCTAGCAATTCGGGTGCTTGATGATGATTATCAGCTTATAGACTTTGATTTCCTGATAAAAATTTAATGAATATCTCCATTTAAGAGGAAGAAAACTAGCTCAAGGAATCAGAGTGGAAAATGTATTTTCATGGGGCTTCAAATGTTTGGGCCATAGAATTTAGGCAATCTTGATATCCTTGGAGGGAGACTATTATCCTTTCATTACTAAATTAAATATTGATTCCACAGCTAATATGGCAGAATATGAGGCATATGTTATGGGACTCTGCACAACCATAGAAAGGAAAACTTGAGTGTTGAAAGTTTATAGGGATTTAACCTTCATAATTTATCAATTACATGAACAATGGAAAACTTAGGATTCTATACTTCTACAATATAAAAGGTTGATTCTAGAATTACTAGAAGAGTTTAAGAAAATGGAATTCATCCATTTATCTCAAGATGATAACCCAATGGTAGATGTTTTATCTACCCTTCACTTAATGTTTAAAGTAAATGAAGGGCAAGGACTAATACCAATTCAAATAAGTATGTAGAAGTCCCTTTTACATGTTATAATGTCGAAGCAGGAGTTAATGGTCTTTCGTGGTATTATGACATCAAAAAATTATCTCAAGGATCATGCATACTCGAACAACACCTCTGAAAATGATCAAAGGATGTTAAAGAGATTAGCAATGAGCTTCATTCTAGATGGTGAAGTTCTCTATAAGAAAAGTTATGCCTAGACATTATTGAGGTGTGTGGATGCTTCCAAAGCATAAAAAATCTTGGAGGAGGTACACAAAGATGGAATCCATGCCAATGGGAACAAAATGGCAAGGCAAATCATGAGGCTGGGCTACTTCGGGATGACTATAGAGGGTGACTGTATCAAGTATGCCCGAAAATGCTAGAAGTGGTAAGTTCATGCTAATAAGATCCATGTACCACTTTCGCCATTGTATTTTATAACTAATCCATGGCCATTTTCAGTATAGGGCATGGATGGTATTAGGCCAACTAGCCCTATAGCTTCAAATTGTCATCGTTTCATCTTAATGGCCATAGACTATTTCACCGAGTAGGTTAAAGCTGCCTCCTATGCAAATGTAACAGGGTCAATGATGATAAAGTTCATGAAGACCAATATCATTTATTGATTTAAAATCCCTAAAAAAGTTAACAAATAACGCCTCTAACTTGAATAATTAATTGATGATAGAGGTATGTACACTGTAGAGCCTTAATTTTATCCGGGTCATTTTTCCTGTAATCTTGAATATCCAAGATCGAGAACTTAACAGCCACCCTCATTGGAAACAATCATTTTCAGATAAACAAGACATTTTTAAGACCTTTTTAGCTATATTTAAGTGGCTATAAGTTCACATGATAGAAAAAGTCATATTTTCGTTTCTAATTTTGGATATATAAGACGAATATTTAAGAGAAAAATTATTTTTAATATTTTCTTGTCAAAATTTTGAAAAGCTATTTTTGAGGATGATATCACGATCAAAGTTTCCACTTCTAGGAATTTTTTTAAGAATTTTTGTAAAATTTGAGAAATTGATTATCGTATATTTTTACCGACATTAGGGTGGTATTTATGCTGATACTCACTCCAAAAAATCAGAAATAATCAATGAAAAGTTTGTATTGGCATTTTATACCGCAATGTGTTAAGTTGTCCATTTTTATAATTAATTTTTAATTTTTCATAGTACAGTGAGTATCATACTTGTGAAATTTTTTATTTTCATCTTTAACATTTTTTAAATTAATATTTTAGATAATAGATTTTATTTAACTCATTTTACATATGTTTTAATGAACTATTTAAAATTTTTTTGATATTAAAATATGAGCTTTCTTTTATTTGTAAAATTTTTTGTAGAATTTTCTTGAATTTTGAGCTTTAAAATTCTTTAAATATTCACATTTAACCACCATTAAATCAGTTTTTCAAAATTTATCTATTTGTTATGATTTTAAATTTTTCCTTGTTTTTTAAGTATGGAGTTTTTTACTCTGTAAACTTTTTCAGGGGATTTTTTTGAGTTTATAATTTTTAAAATTATTTAAATATTATTATTCAATCCATATTAAATCAGTTTTAAAAAATATTTTATTTTATGAGTTTTGCATTTTTTTTAGAATTTTCCCATTTTTCATATATGAAGTTTTCTACTCTACAAATTTTTTGGTAGATTTTTCTGAATTAATAATTTTTAAAATTCTTCAAATATTATTGTTTAATTCATATTAAATCAGTTTTAAAAAATTTAATTTATTTTATGAGTTTTAGAATTTTTCTTGTTATCGAGATATAGAGTTTTTACCTGTAAAGTTTTCTAATAGGATTTTTCTTGATTTATAATTTTCAAAATTCTTCAAATATTATTGTTTAAATCATATTAAATCATTTTTGAAAAAAATTCAATTTATTTTATGAATTTTACATTTTTTTGCATTTAAAAATTTTTCCCTATAAGGATTTTTCTTGTAAAATTTTACGAGTTTGCTATTTTAATGTTTTTTATGTAAATTACAAATGGTGTTTATTATTAGATTAAATTAATTGATCAAATGAAATTTTATTTTAAATACATAATTTTTAATTTTTATAATTTAGTCCTTGTAATTAATTTTTATGGTATAATTTTACATATTAATATAAATATCACATAAAATGTTCTACGAATCAATGATGTCATGCATGACATCACTTATAAAAAGACAAAAATCATAAATTTATATCAAATCAAATTGCCAAAAATCAAATCAAATTTAACAAATAAATAAAAAAAAGAAAATCTTTAGAAAATTCTTGGGAATTTTGGCCTATGGTACTTTCACCACCATTTGGCTGTCCTTCACCTCTACAAATAAGGGTGGTTTTAGTTCTTTGAGGACTTTTAGGCTTGGTTAAAAAAACACTAGAAAATATGCATTTTACTTAGTTTTTTCAAGCTTTTCTTTAAGGTATAATACTTGTTTTCTTTTCTTGTCTTCATTTTGATTCATTTTCATTTTTATTCATAAGCCAATATCATGTTAAGGCTCATGGGTTCACATCCATGTCGAAAGGCTAAGCATTGTGGCTTTAAATTTTTTTTTCTTTTTTAGGTTTTTTTTAGTTCATATTTTTATATGTATATATGATATTATTATTGTTGTTATGATTTTGATTTTATTATATTTATGTTGATTTTTTTATGTTATTTTGATATTCATATGTTGACTAGAATACTGTTATATTTACTTTATAATTTTACTTTGGTTTAAGATTGCAATAACTATTTATGTTATTTCTATGATTTTTTTATACCAAAACATGATTAGATTTTTTATTTTTCACCTTGATCAAATCTGATTGGCGTTGATAATGATGATTTCATGCTTATTTTTATTTTGATTTCATGATTTTTAGATTATTTTGTAATATTAGTAAACATAAGGATTATTGTAAAAGTTGTAAAAGTTTCTTATATGATATTTTTGGTTTGGCCGTGAGCTTTGTAAGCCATAAGATTTCTGATTTATGATTTTGTAAGCATGTTTTAGGTATTTTCAATCTTTTAGAGGCCGTTTTGCAATTTTAAGAAGTTTTAAACTAAACTGCAAAATATGAAATTATGCTTTATGGCTAAATGTGCTTGGCTGAGCCTTTATACATATTCTTGCCATGTTTTTTTTATGTAGATTCTCAGCTGGTTTAATGACTTGTTGTGATGTTTTGTGATGTATTGCCATATATGAGTCAAAATGCAATTTTACAAAGTTTAAGGACTATTTTGCAAAATGCAAAAAAAATTTGATTTTAATGCCAAGATGTTTGGCCGAATTCTTGTTGATATATTTTCTGTATTGTTCATGCATATTTTCCTATGATTTTATGATTTCTAGGGTATTTTACCATGTAGGGACTAAAATGAAAATTTTTAAATGTTTAGAGAGTAAATAACAAATTTTAGTTTTTAAGGGTAAAATCATCATTTAATCTTTTTTAAAGATTTTTATTATTCCTATGGCATTCCATAAGGATATAGAAATTATCAAAACTTTTCGTATTCTCTTATTTTTTCGTAGGGTACAAAATGAAATTTTTAAAAGTTTTAGGGCTTAATTGTAATTTTTACACTTTTAGCCAATTTTAGAACTCTAGATTCCTTTTTAAGACAAATACATTATTTTATGGTTATTTTAGTGTCTGTTAGGGTATCTGGACACTTTTATGTCAAAAGTATATCCTAAGGGCATTTTGGTAATTTTACCTAAATCAAGTCCTAGATAGTAAAATGGATGCTTTTATGCCAAAGGTGCATATTTAGGATAGGTTTGTCATTTTATTATTGTATCAGTGTCTGTTAGGGTTACTGGGATACTTTCATGTCGAAGCTATACCGTAAGGGTATTTTGCTAATTTTTCTCACCAGGATGCTTTTATGCCAAAAGTGAATTTCTAGGACTAGTGTAACTTTTGTAGATTATTTTGAGGTCCATAAGGGTCACTAAGATACTTTCATATCGAAGGTATACTTGGGGCATTTTGATATTTTCCTTACCGAGATGCTTTTATGCTAAAAGTCAATTTTTGGGACTAGTGTAACCTTCCTAGATTATTTTAGGGTCCACATTTTTAATAAAATTGGATTTTTTAATTAACGCAATGTCTTCTTATTAAATTAATACGTAAAATTTTTACCAGAATATGCGAGAAGTTTTACGAATTATTTTAACAACGAGACACATTTTCCAAATAGGAAGCCTAGACTTTTCAATATCTTGAAAATAAAACTTTCATATTCCATAGGCTTTCTAGACGGGTATGATTGAGAATTCGTGTCTTCTTAGTTCTTCAAGAGAGTACGAATAATTTTGTGACATTCCTAAAAGTAATAAAACCCAACTTTCTTAGAATAATAAATTTGTTTTATATAATTTAACATCTTAGATATGGGAATTGTAATTAAATATTAAAAATTGAAACCAAATAAAAATTTTAATTTAAATTAAAATATAATTAATAAGGTTCGATTTTCGAGCATCACGAGAGGGTCTATCCTTACTCGTGATTGTAATCGACTCTCGGATCCTTTTTCACATGATCTTCGGTATCAATGTAGACCTCAGCTTTTATTTTTAGGGGTTTCATAACCCTCAAAACATAAATTCTAAGAGGTATCTGATTTCACTTAATAAATAAATCGGTGGCAACTCCAAGATAAATGGTCATTTCGTAATGACTATTTAGAATTAAGTTGAGTCAGCAATTTATTTTGACAACATGGTCCCTAGACACAAAATAAAATAAAGAATAATAATAATGATATTGCCCCCTAAAATATAAAATAATGATGATATAATTATATATTTAGGAATAATGGGTACACTAGCCATTTTAAGTCGAGCTGGTCAGGATTCATATTCGAGCCATGCTACAACAGCTTAGTGACTCCACTAGGGACAAGTTAGAGAGTCAAGCCTAAAATTAATTATGTCTTAAATAAATTTTGATTAATTTGGTTTGAATAAATATTTAATTATAGTTCTTGATATTTCAAAAAAAAAAAGAAAAAAAAAGAAGAAAAAAATGTCTACTTTTGCCTTAATTTGTTTTTGTGTTTCCTTTGTTTTTTTTGGGATTTAGGATTGGAGTTTTTATTTTACAAGAAGGTTTGCTTATCCCTTCAACCCTACTAAGCACGTATGCATTAGTTTCCCTTTCAGATCTCTGAAAGGGGCATAGGTACCTAATATTTTAGGAGAGGGCAAAGTAGCTTTGCCTTTTGAGGTGTTAGCCTCTGTTTGGGCCATTGAAAAGCCTACCGGGTATGAATTCCTATGCCTACCCAAGGTGCTAGCCTTGTTTTAGGCAAGAAAGATACACCCACTTGGATTAAACCTTTTCTAACATAAACCTACGATGGGTAAGGATAGGGTACCTCTTTGTCCGTTCCGAGCTTGGGAACAATTCGAGAACCGATTTAGAGGTCTAACGTAAACCTTATATAGTGAACCTTAGTGACTTCCTCATTGAAACCATGCCTTATTCTAGACATCACCAAAAATTAGGAACACATGAAGGGATAAATATATCTTTTTTTTCTTTTTTCTTTCACTTGATTGTAGTGTTTATTTAGATAATATTTTTGCTAAAGTATCCTTTCATGTTACAGTTTATTGTTATTTAGATTGATTATTTTTCATGGATACTAACTTGTTTATTCTTTTCTTTTTATGCATTTCTCATTTACATATAGGGTCACTTGCTTTAGATTTGATTTCAGCTCAATTCAATTTCCATTAGACTTTATGGGTGAACAAGCACATGCCATGGTTATCTCTAAGACATTTGAAGAGGTTCGTGTCGAGTCAGAATCAAATCAAAAAAAATGGAGGGACTGTATACTAAGGGATTTTATGTCAAAAGTACTAAAAATCACACATTTGGATCTTTAGCAGAATAATTTGTCAGAGTTGGTTAAGATATGGAATAGTTAGAGTAGTGCAAAAATGGCTCGATGCATAGAAAAATACAAACATATTGCCCTTTTACTCATAATACCAATGGATGAACAATTGGTCTGTGCTTTGACTGAGTTATGGTACCCTTCATATAGGTGCTTCTTATTTAATTAGTATCATATGACTTCGACAATAGAGGAGATTGCATTTTTGCTTGGCTTAGGCCTTTTGGAGTCAAGACTTATCATTGTAAGTAGCAAAATCCAGCAAGTCTTTGGAAGAAATTGGGACAGATTCTCGATTTACCACTCCAGTCTTAACCCCAATACGTTAAGCATGAAGGTATTATGAAAGCTATCTCATGGCAACATTTAAAAGAATACATTAGAAAAAGCTCAGATTAGGAGAAAGCCTTTGATGTATTTGCCCTGGCTATATATGGATTAGTGTTTCTTCCAAGGATACTTGGGCATTTTGAAGTAGCAGTGGTGGATCTTTTTGATCAATTAAAAAAAAAACATGCATCCCACTACTGCCATTCTAGCATAAATCATCCAAGCGCTCAATGCATGTCAAAAATCAGGACAAGGTAGCTTTTTAGGAGCATATTGTTATTCTACATTTGGGCTCGAAGTCATTTCTAGGGTGAGGTCATCGATAAAGTTAAACCCTACTTTTCACATTCTATTCCTCTCTAGCAATTTGTCAAGAAAAGTTGGCCTAAGGCGGGAATGAAAAATCAATGGTAGGAACATTAAAGAATTTAGCCCCAGAAGATATAACATGGCAGGGTCTTTGGTTTGTACCTAAGCCTTTTCTATATTGATTTGGGTTGTTTTTTTGTGCCTTTACCTAGTTTATGGGGTATGGTCAGATACACATCATTTTTAGTATGATGGCAATATGGATCTCAACAATTTATTCCCGTGACTTCTAGGTTGGCTAGTGCGGATCTAGACTATTGTGAAGAAAGCTATATGGTTCACTTTAGTTGGTGGTTTTACATTAGAGAGAAAGATACGAATCAGGGTTATATGTTTACATAGACCAAACTACTCCTAGATATGAGGCCTAGAGGTGTATTCTAGGATGTAATTTGATCATCCTCAGTATTGATGGAGTTAATCCTCGATATCTATACAACCAAAGCCCCTATACTTTCAAAGTAGAGTTGATTAAGAAAAAAATGGAAAGAGCTTGAAAAGATTAGCTACTGAAAACCAAGCTCTTCAAGAAGAGGTCATGTATCTAAAAATGAAAATGGAAGCTAAGGAAAAGGACATCCAGAAAATGGAAGAGTAATATAATTTAATGAAATAGGACTAGGTGGAACAAAATAAGAAAATGAAACTTATCAGCATATTTGGGAGTTCAAGCAAATCTTCCAATTAGATTCTTGAAGAAATGCATGAACTTCATGAAGAACTAGGGGTATGGAAAGCCAAGGCCGTAGAGGAGAAGCTAAAGTTGCCATCTTTGAACGAGAACGAAGGGCACATGCCAACACCTATTTTCATTTAAGAAGATCCATTGAGAGAAATGAGCAGCTTAGGGCCGCACTTAGTGAAAAACATGAAAGAATGTCTAGATCATTTCAGGAAAGAGAATTTCTTACCATAACTGTCGAAGAGATGAGACAAGTGCTGCTTCAGCGAGAACATGATATCGATGCTTGGGCTCAAGCTTATCAAGAAATATACGTGCATTGGGATAATAAGCTATGCCAAGTCATGAATGAATGTGATAGATGGATGGTTAACTCTATTGGTTGGCAGTTTTACATTGACCATCTCATGAAGCAAATTTATTCTGTAGTTATTTAAGCGAGAAACATGGTAGAAAAAATCCACATGTTAAAAAGTCAAATTAATCCAGTTAGAGAATTTGCATCCCATTGTAGTTAAGTTTTTGGAATAGGCACAACAACAATGTAACGAAATTAGAACTTTCCTTCGATGTAATCCAAATATGTGTAATCTTTTATAAAGTTAATGGAAATTTATGAGTTCAAAACTTTCTACTCAAGCAAGCATTCCTACAAGTGCATTTATACATTTATATCATGCATATATATATCATAAACATATACATATATATTCATACATTCATTAACAAATTTAGAATAGAACTTAGAATCTTTTCTTTAAGGTTTCAAACATTGCAAATCAAGAGAAACCCATCGAACAACAATTTGCTCATCACTATTATACTAGATCTAGAGCGAAGAAAATGGCTGAGGATTAGTTAGCAAGACTAGAAATGCTTGAAGAAAGTCAACGATAGTCTTAGAGACTATGATTAAGAGGCACGAGGAAATACAAGCTCAGATCTCAAGATTAATGGAGTTACTCATAGTGAGAGAGTCAATACGCCAGCCTAAAGGTACCCTTGTTGCTCTTACCAAGACATCTTGAGGAATACAACTTGAGACACAACTAGCTAATGTTTAAGAAACTTAAGCCCTGTATATGCCAAATGTTCAACAAAATGTCCCTAGAGCTATACTGCCTCTGTGACTATTATCAACTTGGACACTCTTTCATAAGGAGTAGATAGTAGAATGGCACCTATATGGTAAGAGTCGACAACTTCTACTATCGAAGAGGAAGAAAAAAATAGCAAAAAGGCAAAGTTGAAGCAAAAATTGGGAAAGAAAATTATAGCTACTGGAAAAAGATTTAAAGCCATAGAGAAATATGAGCTCTATACTACCATGGATGTGAAGGATCGAAATTTAGTTCCTGATTTAGTTCTTCCACCAAAATTTAAAATGCTTGAGTTTGAGAAATATAACAGCACCACTTCTCTTTAAGCTCATATCAAGATATTTATCCAAAAAATGGTGGGTTATTTCCATAATGACAAGATTCTCATCCATTATTTCTAAAGAAGTTTGACTGGATCAGCGCTAAACTGGTATAACAATTTGACCTATAATAAAATCCAATGCTGGTCAGATTTAGCTAACGTATTTTTGCAACAATACAAGCACATGGCTGAATAGGTTTCTAATAGATTAACCTTTTAAAATATGGAGAAAAAGTCTATCGAGTCTTTTAAAGAATATTCTTAAAGGTAGAGGGATGTAGCTTCTCAAATGCAACCTCCTTTAACTTAGAAGAAATGACCATGTTGTTTGTAAGCACTTTACGTCCTCTCTACTATGAAGTTGGTAGGGAATGCAATGAAAAACTTCTCCGATCTTGTTATTTTTGGAGAAATGATTGAAGTTGGCATAAAGGCAAGAAAGATTGCAACAGGTGAATCTTTCATTTCAAAGAAGACTGGACCTGCCAAAAAGAAAAAAGAAACTTCATCCACCAATTATGTTATCTCACCATTCTGTTAGGAATCCCATCCCTTTTACTAGCATCAAGGTCAACAATCCCAGAACACCCTTTTTTTAGTGCACTTTGACCTTTTGCCTCATCGACACTACCAACCACTATGACAATCATCCTTAAAACCAAATGTAAACCAATCCAAATCAATTAACCCAAAAAAACAATCGATCTAGACCTCGTCAAGAGTCTCTTCCTTATTCATATAAAAAAATATTGATAAACTTTTAGAGGCTCGATTGTTGGCTCTATTTTTTATAAAACCATATGAGGGTAATTTACCCAGCTGGTATTATCCAAATGCCTATTGTGAATATCATGCAGCAGCAAGCCATCTAATCAAAAATTGTATTGCTTTCAAAAATAAGGTCCATAGCCTTCTACTTTTAAATTTGATACTGCCCTGAGACCCAATGTAGTCACAAACCTTCTAGCCAACCATCCTAAGCTAGGGGTTAATGCTCTAATTGTTGAAGAAGAGCATTGGATAAAAAAAGATGTTACAAAGGTCAAAATCCTAATGGAAATAGTTTGGGCTAGTCTGTCTGGAAACAAAATCCTTAGTCAGAATCATGAATGTATAAATGGCCAATTAAACTCTGGCCTAAATTTTTGCAAGTTTCATGCCATCCAAGGCCATAGTTTACAAAACTGTTCAGATTTTTGAGCTCTAATTCAAAAAATGATGGACAATGGTGAAATTGAATTTTATACAGAAATCATTACACTGGAAGAAAAATCAATTAATATGACTAATGAAGGGTCCTCAAAACTGCCATATGGGGTTGGTTATCCATTGATCATTTATTGTAATAAACTAAAAGCCATCCCTCCTAGGAATGAAACTACCCTAAATCTTATCATTCAAACTCCCACACATTTTTCATATAAGGACAACAAATAAGTGCCCTGTAGATATAACGTTGGAGTAGTAAATCCAAAAGTTTTGACAAGTTAATTAGCGACAGTTGATATTACTAGGGTTAGTCATGTAACTAGAAGTGGGCATCTCTACAACCCAAAAACTAGCAAAGCTGCTACTAAATAAAAAATGAAGGGGTAAACATTTGGGAAGGTAGTAGCTATTGAAGACATTCTTGTGGAAATTCAAGAACATGTGAAAGAAAAAGATGTTAATGAATTTTTAAAATTCATGAAGCATAACAAGTATGGAATTGTGGATCAATTACACAGCAGCCAGTAAAAATTTCTATGTTGGCATTACTATTCAGTTCTGAGACTCATAGAAATGCTTTAGTAAAAGTGTTTAATCAGTCTTGTGTCCCATAAGACATTTCAGTCAACAAGTTGGATCTTCTGGTGAATAATATCATTGTTGACAATTTTGTTTGCTTCAGTGATGATGAAATCCCACCAAGTGGGACTACTTCCACCAAAGCTCTTCATATAACAACTAATTGCAATGGGACTATACTTCCGAAAGTACTCATTAATAATGGTTAAACATTGAATGCCATGCCATGGGTTACTTTGTCTCTGTTGCCAATAGATTCCAATCAGCTTAGGCCTAGTCAAACAGTGGTGAAAGCTTTTGATTGCATTAAAAAAGAGATCAAAGAAATTATTTTGGTTCCTTTAATTATTGGCCCTTATCCTTTTAAGTAAAATTTCATGTATTTGATATTGCCCCTGAATTTAACTGTCTCTTGGAATGACCTTGGATGCACTCTGTCGGTGCTGTACCAGCTTTTTTTTATTAAAAAGTCAAGTTTATAGTTGATGATAAGTTGGTTAGCATATCCGGGGAGGAAGATATAATCACCATGACTTCAACCGATGCTTCCTACTTTAAAACAAATGCTGATGCAGAAGAATGCTCATTTAGAGCATTTGAAGTTGTCAATGCTACTTTCATTACTAAGGGATCTTTACTTTTGAAGCTTTACCTCTCTAAAAACATTCATATGGGTTTGAAGCTTACAGTGGGAAAAGTAAGAAAAGGGCTTGGTAAACCTTTACAAGGGATAAGTTGATCCATTCAAATAATCGACAAAAGAGACAGATATGGATTGGGCTATAAACCCGAAAGGAATCAAAAAAAAGTTTGAGAAAAAAGCTAACAGAAAAAGTTAAAGTAAAGATTCAATTCTTTATCCTACTTTGAAAGAAACCTTTTGTTATGGTGGAATCATCAATTTTGCTACTCAAGGAAAAGAAACAAACAACAATATGATGATGATTATTCTAAGTTTCGAGAATATGTAAGTGAATGCAATTAAGTCAGAAAATGAAAAGTCGAAGAATATTCATGCAATCTGTCTTTACCTTTCTGGTTATGTCTAGAGAAATTAACTATTACTAAGAGAACTATAGTGTCTAGACTTAATCCAAATTAATTCCAAGAACGACTTAATCCAAATTAATTCCAAGAACTTACCTCATTTGTTTTGCCTAAAAAATACAAGAATCTTTTTGTAAAAGGGCACAAAATGTCAGATGGTCATTTTAGAAATGAAATGCATGAACCTTTTTGTATATATTTAATCTCTTTCACATCCATATTCTTTTTCACTTTCATATAGTTATATATGAATTACCATATATTTTCTTGTTTGCCCATTTTGTTTTATTTACTTTTACATATCTCTTAATAAAAAAAAGGATGATCTTATTCATAATTCAAAAGTCAATTTTTAACGGTACATTTGTTCGAATAAGGATGATCTCCAAGAAGATTTCGATGATGGCATCTTGCCACTTGAATTGTTGAGATTAATTAAGCAGGAGGATAGTCAAATAATGCCTCATAAAGAGTCTATGGAGGTTATAAACTTAAGGGATGAGGATGATAGAAAAGGAGTCAAAATTAGAACTGTTGTCATATCTGTAACTAAAATAAAGTTGATAAATTTACTTCAGGAGTTCTATGATGTTTTTGTTGGTCATATAAAGATGTGATGGGCCTAGACCCAAAAATAGTGGTCTATAAGCTACCTTTAAATCTGGGATGCAAGCTAGTTCAACAGAAATTAAAGAGAATGAAACCAAAAATTCTTTTGAAACTTAAAGAAGAGGTGAAAAAGTAATTCGATGCTGGATTTCTTGAAGTGGCAAAGTATCCAGAATGGGTTGCTAACATTGTACTAGTTCCTAAGAAAGATAAAAAAGTTAGAATGTGTGTAGACTACTAGGATTTAAATCATGCAAGGCCAGAGGATAATTTTTCTCTCCCTTATATTAACACTTTGGTTGATAACACCGTAAAGACTTGTCCGTTTTCCTTCATGGATGGATTTTTTGGTTATAATCAGATTAAAATAGCACCTGAAGACATAGAGAAAACAAGTTTTGTCATTGCTTAGGGTATGTTTTGTTACAAAGTGATGCTGTTCGAGCTAAAAAATGCATGAGTAACTTATCAAGGGGCAATGATCACTTTAGTTCATGATATGATGCATAAAGAAATTGAAGTATATGTGGATAACATGATTGCCAAGCCCTCCCAAGAAGAAAGGAATGTCATAGACTTACGTAAATTATTTGAAAGGGTTATAAAGTACCAGTTAAAGTTGAACCTAATAAAATGTACTTTCGGTGCAAGATTAGGGAAGCTATTAGGCTTATTATAAGTGAAAAAGGGATTAAGGTTTATCCTAATACAATTAGAGCCATTTAGGAGCTACCGTCTCCACGAAAGCAAAAAAGATAAAAAGCTTCCTCAGGAGATTAAATTCTATTTCCTGTTTTATTTCTCAGCACATGGATAAATATGATCCAATTTTTCAGCTCCTTCAGAAACACAACTCTAGAGAATGGGATGAAGAATGCCAAATTGCATTTGGAAAGGTGAAACAATATTTGTTAAATCCTCTAAATCTCGTACCACCAGTCCCAGAACGTCCCCTTATATTATACCTTTACGTTTTTAGCAGTCAGTGGGATGTGTACTAATGCAACATGATGAGACTAGTAAAAAAGAAAAGGGCAATTTATTACCTCAGTAAGAAATTTTTGCATTATGATGTAAATTATTCTCAAACAGAGAAAATTTGTGATGCCCTAGTTTAGACCATAAAAAGGCTCAGACAATATATGCTATATCATTCTACTTGGTTGATCACAAAAATGGATTTAATCAAATATTTTTTTTAAAGCTTCAGCAATGTTTGGAAGAATAACAGGATGGCAAGTCTTATTATCAGAATATGATATAGTTTATGTAAGCCAAAAAGCACTTAAAAAAGGTGCTATCGCTGAATTCTTAGTAAGTTGGGCCCTTAATGATTATCAGCCATTAGATTTTGATTTTCTTGACGAAAATTTAATGAATGTTTTTATTAAAAAGGACAGTGATCAAACACAGGAACTACAATTAAAAATGTATTTTAGTAGGGCCTCAAATGCTCTAGGTCATGGAATTGAAGCAATTCTTATATCCTTGAAAGAAGATTACTATCCTTTTACCATTAAGTTAGATTTTGATTACACAAATAAATGGTAGAATATGAAGCATGTGCCATGGGACTTTATACAACCATTGAGAGAAATGTTCAAGAGTTGAAATTATATAGGGATTCAACCCTAGTGATTTATCAATTACATGGGGAATAAGAGACATAAGATTTGAGGTTGGCCTAATATAAGAAGCTGATTCTAAAACTATTGCAAGAATTCAAGGAGGTGTATTTTATTCATTTGCCTCAAGATAAAAATCAAATGGCAGATGCTTTTGCCACATTCACCTTGATGTTTAAGGTAAATGAGAAAGAAAAAATAATCCAATGAGATCGTATGAGCCCTCTACAGATTGCCACAATGTTAAAGGTGAAATAGATGGCCATCTGTGGTATTATGACATTAAAAGGCACATTAAAGATCGAGAATATCCATACAATGCCTAAAAAATGATAAAAAGACATTAAGAAGGTTAGTAATGAGCTTTATTCTAGATGGTGACATCCTTTACAAAAAACACTATGATCAGATGTTATTAAGATGTATGGATGCTCTTAGAGCACAAAAGATTTCGAAAGAAGTACATGGAGTTTGTGGAATTCATGCTAATGGGCATAAAATGGCAAGACAAATTATGAGATTGGGCTATTTTTGGATGACTATGGAAGTAGATTATGTCAAATAGGCTCAAAAGTGTCATAAATGCCCAATCTATGCAGATAAAATTCATGTGCTACCTTAGCTATTACATGTCATAATTAGCTTCTAACAGTCATCGTCTTATCTTAGTGGCTATA
>JBBYHM010125806.1:0-38819 GCA_038381775.1 Adansonia rubrostipa | reverse complement strand
CTATTTGCATGTCTTATATATATATATATATATATATATAGAGATATAATATAAATTTATATGTGATACATAATCAATAATCTATTATATATATATATATATATATGGTAAATATCAATAATAAATCTTGCATTTAAAGCATAATGAATGCACATGTTGAATCGGCCAATCATATCCAATTAATTGCAAATTGAACATTCCATCGATTCCATTATTCTATCCAATTATTAAAATGAAAAAAAAAAAAAATATATATATATATATATATCAAAGTGACTTAGGTAAACCAATTCATTATTTTTTTTAATTATTTATTACCCAATATGTCGTGGATAAAAATTTTTAACTCTTGACGGAAAGACTTGAAGAAGACATAGATTGTTTCAATCTAAAGACTTGTTGAGAAGTATTTTTCCTCGTTAGATAATATTAAGTCAAGGCCTTAGTAAAAAAAAAAAAAATTCAATCCAACTCAAAATCATTTGCATTGATGAATGATTTTTAGGGATTGAAATCAAATTGTACTTCAATTTTTTTAAAAGAAAAATTAAGGAAAAAATCTTTGATTTGAAGTGGAATCGACCACATGCGCATATAATGATCCATATGTTTGGATTGATTTACTTTGGATACCAAAAGTTCAATGGAAGGACAGGTAGAATTCATGAGTCACGAGACTCGCTTCAAAAACTCCAATGTGAACATCCGTGGACTTTATGGTTGGCTGCTTACGGATCAGACCTAATCATTTTTTAGGTATCATGGGCTGAGCTCAAATCTTGTATAATAATAATAATAATAATAATAATTATTATTATTATTTAAAAAAATAAATAATAAATAATTATTTTATAATTAAATAAATAATCATTTAAATTAAATTAATTCAAATTATAAAATTTTGTATTTAAATTCAATCTAGACGAAAGCAATAAAAATAATAGCGGTTGGTAATAGTAATAAAAGAATTGTTTGCTTTTTTTTTTTTTTCTAGAATGTGATTTACTATTTTAACTGTACAATTTTTTAGTAGGATTAAATTATCATTTTCATTTTGGTTTATTTGTTTTTAAATATTTTTGGAGGGTGTTTCAGTCAAAAGGTTTTTATTAGTATAAATCAAAAATAATAATTAGAAAAAATAATGACAAGCTAGTGTATACAAATAAAGCATGTTAAAAGGAAAAAAAAGGTCCAACGTGCGTTAAGGAAATGCTCTCGGCTCGCGTTAGCATGTTTTTTCTTGAGATGAGGATTTTCTTGCTAGATCTCATCTCTTTCTGGCAAAATTTCATCGTCTTTTCAATCCGATTCACAAATTCGATTTTTGTTTAATCTATTTTTCATCGAATCTATGCTTTTTTTTTTTTTGGTGATTGCTGTTTTTTGAGATTATTCTGGCAAATTGAAAATGAAAATTCTGCGAACTCCTTCGAGGATTGCACCTGAAGAACATCAAGGATTGGATCCTCGGAAAAGAAGCTTCAAATAGGTTCTGAATGGTGACTTCTAATCTAGATTCACTAAGAAGGATCAGGAAATGATGGAGAATTTGGGTGATATGGATTGTGACAAGACAGAAGTGGAGTTAGGTATAACTAACCCTGGTGAGGTGGCAGTTGCTGATTGGAGGAAACTTTTTGCTACAACAGAGAGCCAAACTATGCAGTTTTTTCCGCCATTAAAAAATTGAAGGGAAAATAGCTGTTAAACCTCCAAATGATGTTTTTGAAAAAGGCATTCTGCAATGGAATTCGTTAGTAGCTCAGTTTATAGGGAAACCTCCAAATTTTAGCTTATTTCATAAGCGGGCCAATATGCTTTAGGTAAAGGAAGGGGATGTTCAGATTAAACCTGCAGGTGAAAATCTCTGTGTCATTCAGTTTTCTTGCTTGGAGACTAGGGACTAGGTTCTTGAACACGGGCCGTGGCATATCCATAATAATCCTATCATTCTCAGAATATGGGAACCCGAAATGACAACTCTGAATTTCAACATGAGCAAAATCCCTATTTGGATTCACTTAAAAGAATATTCCATTGGCACTGTATACAATGAAAGGTTTGAGGCATATAGCAACTGCAATTGGTTCAACTCTATATATGGATAACTTCTAGTAGACAAAGGCTTGCTTATGCCAAAGTCTGTGTTGAAATTGAAATGGTGAATGATTTGCTAGAGTTCATGGAGGTTGAGCTTTGAAAATGGAGATATAATCTCAATTCTAATTGAAACTCAATGGATTCCTCCAAAGTACATGAAATGTGGTACTTTTTGGGCATTCTGGTCAGACATGTCCAAGTAAGCCAAACAAAGCACCTGTTAGAGTTTGAATTCCTAAACAAACTGATCATGGAAAACAAGAATTGGCATAGAAAAATCAAGCAAATTTGAGCTTCAAGTTAATAACATTGACCTATCACAGCCCTCAATGCATGAGGAAGGGTCTTTATCATCTTCTAGAGCCTCGGTCTCTTGGAATAGATTTACAATTCTCGAAGTAGCAACTATGGGAGAGGATGATTGTGCAGCAAAGCTAAAATTGTGATAGACTTAATTGTGATGGACCTGAGGAACCTAAATGCAACTCTATAAGAAAGCTAGAACGGCTGCTGCAGGGGTAGCTGACCTTATAAGGAACCTGAAGTCCGAGAAGAAAGGTCTAATTGACAAGGGGAAGGTTAGAGGTAAGCAAGTTCATCTACCTTAGGTTAGTTTCTTGACCCTTGTCATTGATGAATATTCTTGCTTGGAATGTAAGAGGACTTAATTAAGCAACTGCAGGTTGCTTGTAGATTTAGATCTCCAAAAATTAATGTTACCCGTTTAATTGAAAATAGAGTTAAGTTTCTCAAGATGCATTCTATAACTAATAACCATTTTAGAAACTGAAAATTTTTTCATAATTATCCCACTGCAGTCAATGGTAGAATCTAGATGGTTTGCAAGGAAGAAGTGGATGTTGAGCTGATGGAGATGATAGATTAGTCCATCACCTGCCAAACCACCCATGAATCTAGGAAAAATTTTTTGATAGCCATATATGGGAAAAATGATAGGGTAAGGAGGAAAAACTTATGGGCGTATATCATTTGAATGGAAAATTACAAGGGATGGTTAGCTACTAGCAAAAGATTTTAATGTCATTGCATAGCCTCGTGAAAGCTCAAATTTCAGCAGTTCTCATAAAGTTGACTCTGATATGAGAGATTTTTAAGTTTGTCTTAAGCAAAATGGCTTGCAAGATCATGTATTCTCAGGCCCTTTGCTCACAGTCAAATCACCAAATGGATCATCTTACTAAGAAGTTGGACAAGATGTTAATGAATGAATGATCACTGGCATGTATCTTATCCTTATTCTCTTGTTGAATTTATTACCCTACCCGTGTCAGATCATTATGCTGCGATGATCAAGACTTCTTTATTAAGCCAATCGCCTTCTAAGCCAATCAAGTTTTTTAACTATTAGACTAGAAATGTGGAATTTATGACAAGAAGCTCAATGACCATTCTTCACATTATGTTGAAGAGATTGAAACTCAAACTTAGGGAGTTTAATAATTCTAAATTTGGTTTTATTTCAAAAAGAGTTAAGTAATAAGAAATAAGAGAGATGAAGGCAAATCACACTTTATTCATCTTTTGATTGATATATATATATATATAGATATAATATATCATTACGTACATACATTATTCTTAAATGTAAAAGCAGATTTTAGGAATCATATCAATGATGAGCTGATTTGGTAGAAGTGTGAATGGCTGATTTAATGGAGCTAACTTTGTGCATTGGAGGAGCTTTTTGTGCACCACTTTATGTGCTTAATGTGCTATCGCTTATATGCCCCTGCAAGATGGCAAAGCGATCGGCAATGCCAATCTTAGAGCTAAGGAAGTTAAAAGCATGACGGGAGAGTGGTTTAGTCAGCAAGTTGATTTTTGGAGTTAATGTGTGGCACACGCAGCTGGTTCTTCTGAATAAGGGAGTAAACGAAGTGATAATCTATTTCGATATGCTTCATCCGAGAGTGAAAGACGGGATTAGCATAGCGGTAGGTGGCACCAAGATTATCGCAATGGATTACCGGAACTTCAGAGAGAGTGACAAAAAGTTCTAACAAGAGATTCTTAATCCAACACAGCTCAGCAGCAGTGGAGGCGAATGAGCAGTATTTCGCTTCTTAAGAAGAACGGGCTACGGATGTTTGCTTTTTGGAGCTCTATGAGATTGGAGTGCGACCAAGATAGATGATATGAGCACCTCTGGATGTGCGCCGCCTTTGTTACCAGCCCAATCAGCATCAAAGAGGGCATGAATCATGAGTGAAGATGATTTATCAATGAAAAAAATCGAGATTAGTGGTGCCACGAAGATAATGCAACACACATTTCAAAGCAACCAAGTGATTAGTAGTGGGCCGACTGGAGAATCGAGACAGCTTGTTGGTGACAAAGGCAATGTCTGGTCGAGTAAGGGATAAATATTGTAAGCTCCCAACAGTTTGTTGGTAAAATTTGACATCTTCAAGATGAGCACTATCTTCCAAATGGAGAGAGAAGCTAGTAGACATTGGTGTTGAGACTAGATGGTAGTCGGACATTTTGGCTTTGTCAAGAAGGTCAAGTATGTATTAACGTTGGGACAGGAACAAGCCACTTGATGTGCGAACCATTTGAACCCTAAGGAAGAGACCAACATCCCCAAGATCTTTTATAGAAAAAAGTGCCTAGCTGCTTAACCACTCTTGCAAAAAAAGTTGGATTATTCCTTGTAAGGATGAGATCATCTACATAAACAACAAGATAAGCAATCACATTGTTGTTAGTGAAAGTAAATAAACAATGATCTGATTGAGTGGTCGTGAATCCGAGGGAGATAAACCTTATGGTAAGTTCATGATACCAAGCTCATGGAGCTTGTTTGAGATTGTAAAGTGCCTTGTTTAGTTTAGAAACATAACCTGGATGGACAGAGCTTAAGAATCCTTGGGGTTGTTCAATAAACACCTCTTCAGAGAGCCTTCCATGTAAAAAGGCGTTGTTAACATCCATTTGCCGAATCGGCCAGCCATGAGACATAGCAATGGCTAACACAACATGCACTATGGTCTGCTTAACAACCGGGGAAAAAGTATTCAAGAAGTCCAGGCTAGGGCGTTGTTCATAGCCTTTTGCAACCAGACGAGCTTTGTGATTGGTGATGTTGCCGTTTGAATCATACTTTAGACGAAACACCCCCTTAGTGCCAATCACATTTTGTGTAGAATCATGCGGTACCAGTACCCACGTGTTTTGCTTAGCAAAAGCTAAGAGTTTAGCCTCCATAGTTGCACGCCAATCAGAGTTACTGAGAGCTTGCTTGGTGGTGTGAGGTTCACATGTCGAGGAACTAAAAGAAGTAACAGTAGCAAGGGAGAATTTACGGATGGGTTTGTAAATATGGTTTTTAGAATAAGTGACCATATGGTGAGTGTTTTGTGGAAGCTCATTATCAATGGAAGGGGTGAAAGAAGTCGAGGAAGGATTGTTTTGGGACTCAAATGAGGACTAGGATGCAGGTATGACTCAGTGGTATTATGAGAAGGCACCAGAGGCAAAGACACTGATTGAGATGGATAAGAATCCGGATGGAGTTGCATGGCCACTAACTGAGATGGGTGCAAAAAAGATAGAGAAGGACAAGGCAGATTTTGTGGAGAAATATTATCATAAGAAAGATGCGACGTGATCTGATTATGGGAAGAAATGGACAAGATAGGTTTGAAGGGGACATGAAAGTAAGTAAGAGCCCAAGTCGAAGTGGATTTAGCATCAAGACGTTGGGCTTTGATGTCCAAGCTCGTGAAAGGAAACATCATTTCAACAAATTCTACATGCCTTGAGAGAAAAATTTTATTTGAAAGAGGATCAAAGCATTTGTAGCTACTTTGATTATTGGAGTAGCCGAGAAAGACACAAGGGCATGATTTTGGTTCCATCTTATGTTTTGCATAAGGGCGAAGCCAGGGATAGCATACGCATCCAAATGTTCGAAGTTTATGATAATTTGGATGGTATCCAAAAAGACGAAAAAATGGTGAATCTTTGTGAAGAACAGGGGTTGGCATGCGGTTGATAAGAAAAGTGGTTATTTGGAAGGTATAAGACCAAAATTTAAGTGGAAGATTTGCATTATGGAGAAGAGTGAGACTGGTTTCAACTAAATGATGATGACATCGCTCAGATGTGATATTGTGTTGGGGAGTGTATGGGGGAGTAAGAAAATGTGAAATTCTATTATTTTCAAAAAAATCTTTGAGTTCATGAAATTCACTACCATTATTCGAGTAAAATGAAATAACAGTGCATTTGAAGAATTTTTCAACGATTGATTTGAACTTAGGAAAAATGATAAGAAACTTCATATTTTAATTTCATGGGAAAAAACCATATATACTTTGTATAATGATCCACAAAAATTAAATAAAAGCGATATCCATCGATTGAAGTAATTGGTGCAGGACCCCACTTTTCTAAGTAGATATATTCTAATGGATTAGCACTTTTTATTTATGATACGAAAAAAGGTAATTTGTGCATTTTGTTGCACTTACAAGAATTGCAAATAAACTGGTCTTTGGAGGAAGAAAAAGGTAAATTTTAAGATTTAAGCAAATGATTGAGGATAAAAGATGATGGATGGCCTAGCCAATTATGCCATTGAGTCTTGGAATTAAGACGAGTCGAAAAAGCAATTTTGACTGGAAAAAAAGTAACTTGAGTAGGCCATGCATAGACGCCATCCTTAGGCTTCCCTACCAAAAGAGGTGCCTCCGTAGTGAAGTCCTTAACACAATAAGAAGCATGGGTGAATTCAATAGAAATGTTATTAGTGGAACAAAGTTGATAAACCGATATTAAATTTTGCTTCATATTAGGAACGCAGAGAACATTTGAAAAGTGAAAAGAACGAGAGGAAGAGGGAAGAGCGGTAGATCCACTATAAGTAATTTGCAAACCTTTCCCATCACTAAGGAAAACATCATCGGACCCATCATACTCAGTGTGAATGGCTAAGTTTTGAAGAACTATTGTAACATAATGCGATGCACTAGAGTCAACAAGCTAAGAATTAGAGTTGGTTGCGGGTGTTGTATAGTTTGCTCGTGGAGGTCGAGTAGACGCCAGAGGAATAGTTTGTGAATTAGATTGCTGTTGAAGCCAGGGAAACGCTGAAAGTAGTTTTCGACACTTTTTGACAACATGCCCAGGCTTATCACAATATTGACAAATCACACTTGGGCGCTGATTAAAAGATTGGCCTCCAGAATTAAACCAATTGGTATTTGGGTTACTTTGTCGAGTATTGAAATGATTCTGACCTTGCTTTTGGTTTCGATTTTGGGAGCCACTAGATTTTTGAGTGAAGTTGGCAATAACTGGAGTTGATGCGATAGAAGCATCACGTAAGAAAGTTGTTTCATAATCGACGAGTTTAGCATGAATCTCGTCGAATGAAATAAGTGAGTCTCGAGAATGAAGAGAATCTGTTAAGCCTTTGTATTTGGAAGGAAGACCATTATAGATATGCAAAGCAATCTCATCATCATCTAGTGGTGAGCTTGTAATGGCTGGTTGGTCACATAGATGTTTGAGAAACTGAAGGTAAGAGGTAATGGATTGAATTCCTTTGTTAGCTTTGGTGAGTGTTTCTCGAAGACTCATGAGTGGAGCACAAAAAGGTTTACCATAAGTTTTGTAAAGGTACTGTCAAACAGCAAAGGAAGTATCACAAGAGATAACAAAAGGAATTATCTCTTATGAAAAAGAGCTAACAAGAGCAGAACGTATGAGTTGGCCTTGTCTCGACCAAAATGGGGCATTTAAGTGAAGATTGGTTGGTTCGGTGTCAACAAAACTCATGAAGCCATAACCACATAGAAGACTCTTCCATTGGGTATGCCAAGAAAAATAATTTGAAGGGGTGAGTTTCACTGGGATTGTGTTGATATTAATCAACGAGGCATTAGGTGAGGGGTTTGAAAAGTCGGTATGTAAAGGGATGGAGGATCCAAGGTTGATATTTTGCATTGGGTTTGTGGCTATGGATTGAGTGCTGAAACCGGCTATTGTTGTCGGAGAAGAATGACTTACAGAGTCATCGGCCATTGTTAAGATCAGACAAGAAAAAAAAATTATAATGCCTTAAGGCTGTGGCTCTGATACCATAATAAGAAATAAGAGACATGAAGGCAAATCACACACTTTATACATCTTTTGATTGATATACATATATATATATATATAATATATCATTACGTACATACATTATTCTTAAATGTAAAAACAGATTTTACGAATCATATTAATGATGAGCTAACTTGGTGGAGGTGGAATCATTAACTGCTGATTGATGACGAGTTGATTTGGTGGAGACGGAATCATTGACTTCCAATTGACGATGAGCTGATTTGGTGAAAGTGTGAATGGCTGATTTGGTGGAGCTGACTTTTTGCGTTGGAGGAGCCTTTTGTGCACCACTTGATGTGCTTAATGTGCAATCACTTATATTAAGGAGAAAAGGAAAGTGCTTGATGAAGTCCAATGATCCTCGTTGGAAAATCCAGCAGATGAAAGTTTATGGGCCAGACAACAAGCTATTTCTATGGAGCATAATAGCTTGGTTAAAGACGAGGAATGTTTCTTTAGACAGAAGTCTCGTATTCAGTTGCTGTAAGAAAGAGATAAAAAAATTGGTTTCTTTTTCAGAATGTTAATGGCTAAACAAAGCAAAAATCCCATAACAGTGTTGCATGATGAAGCAGATTGTTGCAGAAGTTGTGTTTTTTTTTTTTGAAAAAGGGTCTAAACACTAAAACTTAAGGGACTATCCTCAAGAATTACTGGTTTTTTTTCTCCTTTAGTTGGATTATGAAAGGAGAGAGGAAATGTTAAGACCAATAACAAAAGAAGAGATAAGGGCTTCTATATTCTCACTTAACAGTGACAAAAGCCCCGGTCCTGATGGCTATACAACTCATTTTTTTTAAAGTTGCTTAGAGGATAGGGGAGGACTAATCTTTCTCCCAGATGTGCCATAAAAGGTGGACTTGCAGAAAGCTTTTGATTCCCTCAGTTGGGAATTTATTTTGGCTGTTCTTAAATGCAGATTCCCAAGCAGTTTATTCTTTGGGTTAAAGGCTGTCTCACAACTCTAAGATTTTTTATATCTGTTAATGATGGACATATAGGCTATTTCCAAGGAGCCAGGGGAGTCAGGCAAGGAGATCCATTTTCTCCTTATTTGTTTGTACTTGCCATGAATGTGCTTTCTTAGCTTTCGGATGCGGCTGCCAATATGGGGTATCCTCTCATCACCAAAATGTAAGAAAATCAGTCTAACTCATCTGAGTTTTGCATATGATCTACTGATTTTCACAAACAGAAATTTGGATTCTATTGAGGGCATTCAACTTGCTATTAACCAGTTTTACTCATTTTCAGGTTTGAAGCTCAATAACCAGAAAAATGAGTTCTTGTCTACTGGGATTTCTAGGGAAGATTTAGGAGGTTACAGGATTTAAAATTGGCTTTTTGCCAGTCAGATATTTGGATGTTCCATTGGTTCCAAGGAAGCTATCAGTGAAAAACTGTGAACCTCTAATCAATAGAGTAAAAGCTAAAGCTAATGCTTAGGCAGCAAAGCACTTGTCTTATGCTGGCAGATTGCAACTAGTGCAGTCAGTCATTTTCAATCTGCAAAATTACTGGTATAGGAATTTTATACTTCCTAAGTTGTGTCTTCGGAAAATCTCACAGATCTGTGCTAGTTTCTTATGGACTTGTAAAAAAGGCAAAGCTAGAGGAGCAACAGTTAGTTGGGGGAAGGTTTGCATGCCAAAGTTAGAAGGTGTTTTGGGATCAAAGACATATTTTCTTGGAATCAGGCATGTATTATCAGAAATCTTTGGTCGATCCTAATGAATGCAGGTTGCCTTCAGGTAGCCTGAATTCAGACTTATGTAGTCAAGGGTTCGAATATTTGGCTTATTCCTATCCACAATGGCAGTAGCTGGAATTGGAGGAAGAATATGCAGCTTCAACAGGTTGTTTCAAGCATCATCTCATGAGATGCTTCTGGACTCATTTGGCCTTTCCATGGGGAAAATTATACTGTGGCAGCTGTATGGAGTTCCATTAGGCCTTGAGCTGATAAAGTATCATGGCACAAAGTAGTTTGGTGCAGGTCTAATATCCCGAGGCGCTCTATAATCTCTTCGTTGGCAGTTCTAAATAGATTACCAACTGAAGAGAGACTACTTGCTTGGGGAATGAACATTGATGAAGTATGTTTACTTTGCAAACAGGAGAAGGAATCAAGGGATCATCTATTTTTTACTTGTAGATATTCGAAAGTTATTTGGCAGCAAGTGCTAAAGCTCTACAACCTAAGAAGAACAGTTTATGCTTGGGAGGGAGAGTTGCAGTGAGCTGCCTCCTATTTGAAGGGAAAGGCCTTGATTAGTGTGATTCTGTGCATTGCTTTGAATGCCCTTATATATTTGGTATGAAGAGAAAGGAATTACGGGTTACACAATCAAGCTGAAAGTGAAGACGGAAAGATTTTAGAGCCGCTCAAAGAAGTGGTTGCTTTGAGACTTCATGGGCTGAGGAACGTTAAAAAGGATCAAGTGAACTTGTTTTTATGTAATTCTTGGAAGCTTTGCTCTAGAATCTTTGCACAGTAAAGCAAGGATATATAGCTGCTTTGCATTTTGCTTTGTCTCTATGTATAAGCGTTAAAAGATAGCTCTGCTATGTTTTGTACTTATTGCTGTAGCTTGCTGATTCTTGGATAAATAAAAATCACTAATTATCCAAGAAAAAGCACTTCTTATATTTTAAATAGTACATAAAAGTAAAAAAACAAAAACAAAATAATAAGTAATTTATTAATTTAATTTTAAATTTATATATTTAATGATTAAAAAATTAATTATTAATTTTATTCTTACTATTATAATAATTAATTTTATAATTACAGTAATCGATTTCATTATTATAATTATTTTATCTCATCAAAAAAAAAACTTACTGATATCTCATCTCAAAGTCGCAAAAAGATCTCATAAAGAGGTATGACTCCGACCCCTGGCCCCAGGGTAAACTCTTCTTTAAATGGCAACGGTAATTTTGAAAGAAGGCGTGGTTAGCTTCATATGCGTTGGACTATTGGCCTTTCTAAGTCTTTGTGGGCCGCATCGAAAGGTAAAGACGCACGATGCAGAAATGGCACCTTAAGCAAAGCTGTATCAGTATGACCACCGACAATCACAGCACATCAGGTTCAGGTAGAACTCAAGTCCCAGACCCACCTCATTGGTGACTGTGCTCGGATTGGAATTCTTGCTGCAAATATTCAACATTTAAATCATTAAATACAAGGAAAATTAAAAAATAAAATAAAATAAACTGAAGACTTTTGTGTCTGGTTTCGGTTGCCACATAAATTCAATTTGTTTAGCAATTATTCAAGCAATTGTTCACAATTTCATTGCCTGTATGAGATCAATAAATCCAATGCCAGCATTTTTCTTTTGGTTATAAAATGCAGTACAGATTTCACGATTTATATATGTATATCATGTCGTGTCTTATTCTATCAATTATGCAAATATAAATATAATATAAATTATAAAATATATCAAAATTTTAAACAAGAATATGTTACATTTATATCTATAATTTATAATATATATGAAAGCACAAAAATAATTATAGGTATTCATTATATTTCTAGATTGTCATCATAAATTTTTTTTATTAATAAGATTTATTCAAGTAAGAATTTTAATTGCATTAAAAATCTTTCATGAAATTTATATATTGGACGATAAAAAATTAAATTTTTGCATTAAATTACTTTTTTTTAGAGTTTTAATTTTTTATTAACTTATTAAAATGTATGTCAATTTATTTGATAAAAATAAAAAAATAAAATTTATATTGACTTTCAAATAAATCGTAATTTTATATTAAAATTAAAAATAATAAATTTATTAATTTGAACATTGAAAAATTTTACACTTTAATACATTTATTAACTTTAATTATTTATAAAATATATAATTTCATATTTTTAAAATAAAAAAATAACTAGTATTCACCTATAATATAGGTAATAACAAATCCTAGTATATTAAAAGGGTCGTATTAATTTTATTTAAATATATTATATTTATTATATTATTTTTTATTAAATACATCATATTCTTATCATTTTTTTAATATCATATTCTAAAAGAGAAAAGTATATTTACTATTGAGGTTTGGTGGCAAATACAATTAATTCTATGGTCTGAAAAACACCCACTTAACCCTTAAGGTTTAGCACAAAATATACTTACCCCTAATATATTATTTCTAAATTAATTTTAATGAAAAGATAAACATGCCTTTTGTTAATTATTAATCATTTATTTATTTTTTATTTTCTTTCTTTTTGACTCAAACTCTTTTAACTACAAAATTTTCTTAATTTACAATCAAGTTAAATAATAATTAAATAATATTCTAATTCAAGTATAAATGTTAAATATTGTAAACTTCAACATGGATTGGTTCAATTCAATTATATATTGTAATTTTGATATTATTATATTATGTTATTTTTAGTTAAATATAAATCAATCGCCATTATTTAAAAAATTCAATGATAAAAAATTGCTTAAAACAAAAAATAAAAAATAGATAGAAAAAATGGGTTTTAACTTTAATCTATTACTTTTTTGTTCATTTTTTTAAATATATTTATCAGCACCATTTATATCTATAGGATCAACCTATAAATTATCAAAGTCAAATCAAAGTCAAATTTATAGACAGTGATTAAGGTTGTATTGAATTGTAATGGATGAAAAACTAATGGAGGAGATATCAACCTAAAAAAAATAATCTTATTTTTAACATTTAAAGAAAAATTTTAATAAATATTAAGTTGGTTAACATAATGCTATACAGTTACTTTCTTTAAGAAATAAAAGGTGTTTTTCAAAATAATAAGGATAAGTTTATTTTCAACAAAATCTCATTATTTGTAATTAAAAAAACGTTGAGTCAAAATTTTTAAAAAAATGATTAATAATTAATAAAAGATATAATTATCTTTTCATTTTAAAATTAACTTAGAAATAATATTTTACCATATCTAACTTAAGGGTTAAGTTTATTTTATCATATCTAAAGTTATGAAATATAAAGCAATGTCAATGCTTAAGCAAATGAGCATATCACCTATAATTACTATATAATAACTAATCAATTAAAATCTTAAATTGTATAGGGCATACTAAAATATTATTTACAATTAATAATTTTAAATGATAAATCTTTACATAATTTTATTTTATAATTAGATAATTATAATTAAATAATTATAAAATTATAAAAAAAATTATAGGTGTTCTGCTCCCCTTAAGCGAATATGCTGTAGGGGGCATTATCCAGTCAGAAAATGGGGCCAAACGGGCCGAACTTTTGCTAGATATTGGAGTGCATATGGATGGGTGGGCTTCTTTCTTAACTACAACACAAAATTAGCTTAATTTTTTTTATTTTACTGGTCAAAAGTCTACATTTTAAAATATTAATATATATATATATATATATATATCTCAAATGAAAAAAGAAAGAAAAAAAGGCTTAAACAGAAGCTACAACGTAGTACATGAGGAAGGAATAGTTGTCGCAAATTAAAAATATTGTTCGGCCGTTCTTACAAAGTTCATTGTTTTTGAAATTTAATACCTGCACTTGGAACATTAATTCTTGTTGGGCTTTGTGAGATGAAGTTTATTGTTCTTTTAAGTAAAATTTTGATTTTAAATTTTGTAAATGAAAAAAATAGATATTCAGAAAATTTTTTATTTGAAATTTAATTTGATTCGATTTTGAAATAATTAAAATTTAATATGATTATTGAATATCAAAAAGTCTCGAAAAAAAAAAAAAAAACTACTGTAAGAAACACAAAATCTAGCTTTCATATCAGCAGCGTTCATTTGAAACGCCTTCTCAATAGATTTTCTTTTGGTAGAATGGAGTCGACAGTTTCTTTCTCTCCATATAGTATAAGTAGCAAAACTCCAAGAAAAATTCAGCAAAATGAGTAGGATTTTTAACTTCGAAGTTTGCAATAGCCCAATTCATGTCTATTTCATGCATTAACATTAGACACATGTTTTTCTTTCCCTCTTTATCTTTTTTTCTCACTAAAGTTACAATTCCATCCCATGTTCTGGCCCTATATTTACTATAAAATAATCTATGTATATATTTAATGGAGAAAGATAACTTTGATAAAAGGACGACCATTGTCCAAAATAGATGTAAATAAGATATTTTTGCTTACTTGAGTTTAATTCGAAAATAATTGAACTCGATTCGATCATTCTCAAGCTAAGTTCAATTCTATTAGCTCGAGTTATTGAACGACGTGAGTTTTAAGATCTTAATATCCAACTGGAGTAGCTCTTGAGCGTCAAACCATTTTATTTTTAATATATTTAATTAATATTAAAAATATTCTCTATTTTAATCTAAATTCAATCTCAAATATAAATAAATAAATTTAAAATTTAATACGAGAATCATGATTGTTTTTATCATTAGAATATTGTGTTCGACATGGCTATGGCGTATTTGGCAACGAGGATGCTGGGTTGGGCTCGGCTTGGCCATGATTGATTTGGATACCGGATCACTATTACATTTTTTTAAAATTCCTTACTAATAAATAAATTTCATCACAAGCGGTGTTAAAAAATAACCAAACAGTTGAGTCAAATTGTTAACAAAGGATCGATAACATGTTTAGTTTGAGATTGATAAAAAAAAAAAAAATCAACTCAATGAGTTGAAAAGGAATTGAATGAAAAAAAGATTTTATATGGATTTTATTTTTTACAAATAACGAAATTTAAATCTTTAATTTCTTAAATTTATATTAAATACGATACCAATAAACAAATATATATGTTTTATTGTTTATTAATTATATCTATTATATATTTAGTACTAAAATAATTTATTTAAATATTTAAATTATTTTTAGTTGAATCGATTAGTCTAATAGATGCGACTGGTTAAATAAAAATTAAAAATCTAGCTGGCTTGATAGATATGATTTATTAAATGAAAGTAATACAAAATTCTCCTTATTTGTAATTTGCTACTAACCTTTTTCTTCCAAAGAAGTTTAGTTATATCTCCTTGTATGTAATTTACCTCTAACCATTTGGTTGCCGATAAAGTCAATGAAAAAAATAGACAATACTGAAACTGTTTAGTGAATTCGATACGGCGGCAAGTTTCACATGGTTTTCGTGAGGTCCAAATTTGGTTGCCTGTCAATTCACCGGTTCAAGATTGATAAAGTTCTTTCTATTTCTGGCTTTAAATTGTAAATATATATCAATTTGAAGCAATAATTTCTTTCGTTTAAAGTTTGTTGTCAAAAGTTGCTGTTTTTTCATTAGTTGATAACTCATCAGATACTAATATGCTGGTTCATGGTAAAAGTTTCCACTGAAAACGACTACTAAATAAAATTCAATTTACGGTTAAGACATTTCTTGACAAAGGAGAACTTGGAGCTGCCAGTCAACGCCATGAGCACACGACGACCACGCTTCTTGTTGCACCTTCCTCAGGTGCCAGGGTCATTTGCTGCTCAAGGACAAGCTGCTGGCAACAATTTGATGCCTTTGATCAGATTTCCTCGTGTTTCCATGTGGCAATGCATGCCGCCTTCTGCTGTTGGCATATCAAAGGATCATCCACTTCGCCCTCCAGTTGCTTAATATGAAGGATGCTGAACGTTTTGGTTCTTACTGCCAAGCTCTTTATGATAAGCTTATTTACTTAATATTCTTATGTTCTTTGCTCTATTGTTATAAATTTATGTGTGAGTTAGATAATTGATTCACTCGACATCTGCCTAGAGACTAGCAATTTTTATGGGTTTCTGCTACTCATAATGTAAAATACAACAGCTATAAATTTTAACTGAGGTAAATAAGTCTGTAACAGTGGTTTATTCATTATCTTCCCATGTGTTAGATTTTGATGAGTTTTGGCCTGTTTTCCCCACATATAGAAGTTTCTGGGAAAGAGAAATATGTAAATCCATGTTGTTATTATTTCTTGACACATACAAATTTGGTTTAGCCGCTGTTTCCAGTAACAATGTTTTTTATTTTTTGGCAAAATTATGCAGAATATTGTTAAGAATCCAATTTAATTCAGAAATAAGCCAGACAATTGAGTACTACAGAGTAGAGAATAGAAAACTTTTCACAAAAGATATAATTATTTGGAGATTCCTGCAGAGAAAGGGATCTTCAAAGGCTTAGAGGGCCAAAAGCACCATCAGCACGAGGCCAAGCCCCAATGTGAGGCATGACTTGAAACTGCTCCTGTTAGCTGACGAGGGAGGTGGTGGAGAGCTTCCAGGTGATTCGGTTGAAGGAACATTAGGGGACGATGGACTGCCAGGAGCTGATTCAGGGGATCCTGCTGCTGCGGGAGAAGTTGCCGGAGCTGGAGATGATGGTGGAGTCGAGGGAGATGTTGCCGGTGGTGTAGCCCCAGCCAAGGTGTCTATTTCAATCTGCATTCCTTGGCTACAATGTCCGAGTGTCCCACATATGAAGTATCGCTTTCCTGGAGATGACAGAGGTATGACTGTGTTGCCACCGTTATAAGTCTGGATTGGGTTACTTGTCTGGCAGGAGTCATGGTCTGCCTTCGTAACTTCAAGCACATCATGATTCGGAGTATACTGGAAATCTGCAGATAATAGGCATGTTCAATTTAAAACCTCATTATTCATGCTTGCTAGTGTTCATACAAGGACTTAAATTACGGTCGCAATCACATTTTCAATCTAACTGAAGCTGAAATCTCTCTTTAGCAATCATAATATTTCGTTACGACCGTTTTTTAATGCGCGCATAAAACTTACTCAGATTATCGCCTACTGTGAAAGTTTGAGATACAGCCCAAGTTTGTAGGTCAGTGCTTGTATCCCAGCCTCCATTAGGACCTCCAACTGTGATATTTGCCGCCATGGCTAACTGGATGAGCATGCTTGTGGCAGCCAAACATAGTAAAGTTCCCAGCACTGCCATTTTCCTGGCCATTAAATTTGGTGAATTGAATGAAAACCAGAAGTATAAAAAACAGATCCAATGTAGCCTTGGAAGAAAGATCAATAATTTGATTTGGGTTTTGCATTAGGAATTGCTGTTTATATATAGATCAAGATTGGAGACCAAGAAAATGCATTTTTCAAAAGGAAGAGAACATTAATTTATTAATTTACCTGTTGGAGTTGGTCAACTTTAATTTAACATGAACACTAGCAAATGCCAGCTTGTTTTTTCAAGGATACCAAATTATTGTCTTTTTTTTTTTAAATATATCTATAATTAATATTTCTTTATTTTCTTACCCTTAACCATTTTCTTTTTGGTATTGCCGTCAACTAATCGTTTGTTGATTGCTCCGTGCATCGTAAACGATCAAATCAGAGCTGGCTACTTATTTTGACCTAGACATAAGAACTTCTTGACATTAAATATATATATATATATATAAATATATATTTATAGTATAAGATAAAGCCATCCCGTTACTCGACAGCAGACTTAGTATTCTTACGCTTATTGCCTGACCCAGAAAGTCAAAACGCTAAATTAGATAAGGCAATTCGTCGCTGGCTTCCATGTGAAAGAAGGATAATATGACTTTTTTGGAGGGCGCACCTAACTCCCAAGCGCCCACCTGTCTGAAATACATGGTGTAAATAAGGAAATTGTTTCGAACTCCCCTGCAAAATGGAAGCTTGGTTTGTGAACAGAATATATATATATATATATATATAAAGAATTCTAGCTGTTGCACCTGCCCCCACGCTTCGCGGATGAACTGTTTTTTCCCCCTATTTTTTTATAAGGAAAAAGGTTGAGGTGGTGTGAATGGTGGAGTTGGATATATCTTTGAGGATTGTCACGCAAAGATAGGAAATGTAAGAGCATTTTAAAGACAAATTTGAGAGAAGTTGATGCCAGAATCATATTGAATGAAAAAGCCAGAAAGGATGAAAATAGTAGTGATATCCATTTACATATATTCCTAAAGTTTCTTGGAACAATAATAAGGAAGTTTTTAGAAAGTAATGACTGATTCTAATTATTAGTCTTCCATACAATCATTTCATAATTGCCTTCATAAAAAACATAAGCAAATCAACACCTCCCAATAGACAAAACTACTTTCATTGGCCAAGTCAAATCTCCTAGTAGAGATAGAAAATTATCAATTGAAATGAATATTGGAAATGATATTTAATTAATGAGTTTATTTTTATGCGTTGATAATGTATGTAATATTTACATATTATAAATACATAGAGTTATATTTTTAATACATTAAAATTTATACATTATCAGTATATTAAATATAAATTTAATATTTATTTAGCCTATAAAATATTAGTTAATTTGATATCTAAAAATATAAAATTTGAAATTACCTGCAACAACTTACATTTCTTTAATCACTTCTATTATAAAGACTAATTCTATTATGACATGATTTTAATGGTCAACGATAAAACATTTAGTTGTCATTTAATTTTTTTTGTGGGCCAATCGAAGTGGAAAATAAAAAATTTGTGAAAAATTTTTAATAAATAGAAAAAAAAATATAAGGAAAACTTTATAAAAAGATCCAAACAAATTCAAAAAGTTGAAAAACAATTTAAAATTAAAACTTTTAAAATATAAAAATTACAATTTTTTGTTATTAAAAATTTTAAGTAATTTTTATTTTCATTTGACCTTTTAATCTTAAAAATTGTGATATTTTCTGACAATTATCATGATTTAATTAGTGTTCATTTTCGCATTAGCTAGTTAACTAATTGTGTGGGTCAAAAATACCCAAAAAAAAATATGTAAAGAGAATAGATTTCGAGTATTTAATTATCCATTTTTATTTTTTAAATAGATAAGTAAGATAGTACATGATTAAATGAGTATTTAATCCGTTAAACTAATGTTGGTCATTTTGTCCAAACTCCTTGGCCCAAGTTTCTACATAATTAAAAATAAAAAACAAACACAAAATAAACGAGGGTTAGGCAAAGTATTACGTGCTTAAACAAAGTCATATAACTACAAACAATAACTATTGTTTTACCATTTAGACGAAGTGCAAGGATTAGGGTGAACTTGAAAAGGTCGTAGCTAGAAAGACAAACCACAAATAAATGTATTAATCTCAACAGCACACAGCCCATCTTACCTCCAACGTGGATTTAAAATTTATTAGATTTGATAATTTATATATTTATATCGTGTTTGTCTATTTTTATCAATATCAATATTGATTTAATTATAATATTTTATTTATAAATTAATGGATTTATGCATATATTAAAAAATGTATATTTAAATTTATTTGGTAGCAATGTCAATATCAATTCTATATATATAAAAGCACCAACTCTAAAATTGTAAATAGTAAACAACATTTATATCTTTAATAATTTATTAAATTAATTATGTTGTCTTTAATTATTAATTTCTCTTATCAAATTCATAAAATATTTACTACTTTTTACTTTTATTTCTAACATTAAAGCCCTTATTAAAGTAAACTTTTATCGATGGTTAATTTTCTTATTTAAATTAAATATTGACTCATTTTTGTTTTATATATATTTTTTTTATTGACAAATTTTATTAGAACAACAATTTCAAACTTATTGTTAAGAAAAAAAATAATAATAATGTTTTAAGAGAATATTAAAAAAAAATTATTAGTTAAAAATTAAGAGATTATTTATCTAGCTATTAGGACACAAAAAATTTTAAAATATTATTTACTTAGTGAGAATTGAAGCAGGAAGATATAACTAAAGATGATAATTAAAATTAGTGATCTTTGTAATAATTTTGATAACACTTGATATAATTTTGGTAACCTTTGTATTAATCCTAATAATCTTGGATATAATTTTGATATGTTTTAAAATATCTATACTATATATGAAGACTTTGACTTAGTTTGATGTCAATGAATCAAGTAACACCAACTAAGTTGAGAAATAACCAAAAAAATTAAATTAAAATTATAGATATAAAATAAAATTGAGGGTGTTTCGGTCTTTTGGTCTTAAAAAAATAACTACACAAACAACAACTTTCTTAATATGTCTTTTAATTTAAAAAATAACAACTCATTTGAAACAAATTATCTTTTCATTTTTTAACGTATTATTTTTAAACAATATATTTTTTAAAAAAAATTATGTTTTTCACCCACATCGATAGGCGTGATAAATTCTAGTTTTTAGTAAAATTTGATCTAATGTTGGTAACTTTTGATATGATTTCGATGATCATTTATAATTTTAATAGTATTTAATATGATTTTTATTTTTAATAATTTTTAATGTAATTTTGATAATTTGCAAACTTCTAATATAACTGCTAATCTTTAATATGATTTTGATAAATTTTTTATATAATTTAAGTATATTTTTTGTTATCTTTTATAAAATTTTGGTATCATTTGATATCATTTTGATAAATTTTATAATAGTTTTAATAACTTTTGTTATAACTTTACTAGCCTTTGTAACAATTTTTGATAACCTTAGTATAATTTTGGTTAACCTTTATATAAATTTGATAATATTTTATAATAGTTTTAGTAACTTTTGATATAATTTTCATAATATTAGTAATAACTTTGATGACTTATGTAATTTTGATAACCTTTAATATAATTTTGGCAAACTTGAAATAATTTTGATAATCTTTCATATAATTTTGGTAATATTTTTTGATATAATTTTGGTAATTTTTACATAATTTTGTTTAAATTTTAATACAATTTTAGTAACATTTCATAACATTTTATATAATTTTGATAAACATTTTTATTATTTTGAAATCTTTAATATAATTTTTTAATACCTACTTTTTAAAATATTTATAAAATCTGTTTTTTTATCTAAATTTTATTATAGAATGAAGAAATTATTAATAGTAACCATAAAGTGTTTCGAAATTAAAAGAAATAGCTAGAGCAATGGTATTCACATTTTACAAAGGGATAGATATTAATATCTTATCAATAGATGTAAACCTTTTACACCATTATCAGCAACCCAGAGCCTGTATTTTCATCATATGACACTAGCAAGTTCATCCAGTCATAACTACTAAACAAACTACGAAAGTGCCTAAATTATTACAATGGATTTAAAGTTTTAACGGTTTCAATTAAGTCAAATGATCGAGAATTATTACAATTTTAAGTCCACTTCTTTTTTTGTCTGGTTACTAGCTTTCTTTTATTTGGCCGATTCATTTGTCAATCAAATCATTTAAATTCAGTCTTTCTTGGCCACTTCTTTCACTTATTTATTAAAAAAAGTTAGGATTTAGAGTCTCCTTTTGAGCATTTTGTTTCTCTTATTTGTTCACTTTGTTTGTTAATCAAATAATTTAAAATTCATCGTTTAAAATGTGAAAATTTGAAAATCTAGGTTAAAGCTTAATTGTTTAATTTATATTTGCTGGACTTAATGTTGTTTATAAATTGGCTGCAAATGATGGAATGAACTTGGAGGCTATTATTGCTTTTTTTTTTTTTTTTGTTATTATGCTTATGATCCCTTTTACTAATTCTTGAAAAGTTACACATATATATTAATTTTTTTTTGTTTTTCTTAATTCTAGTTTATTAAATCTTATATTATTTCTTATATAAAATTTAATAGAAATTAATGAAATGGTACTATTCCAAATATTTTTATAGGTTGTTTGGGTAAATTAAATACATATATATATATATGCCATGTTTTTTGGTTCTAAAGATTCTTTTATATATTTATAAGTTAAAAATATTATAATATAATTTTAATAACTTTTAATATAATTTTAGCAATCATATATATAATTTTTTAATAGTTTTATTAACTTTTTATATAATTTAATATTAAAATAAAAATTCTAAAATATAAAGTTATTAAAAAAATATTATAATAAACTATATATACTAGAAAGTAAATAATATTAACTTATATATCATTCACGTGTTTGCACGTGCATAAGTTAGTATCCTTAAAGAAAATACTGTATTATGATTTTAAATAAAATTAAAAATCGCCATATTACTTATTATATAAATATAATTACTTTATTATATAGGTTGCAATTAATTGGAATGAAATCTTTTAATATTTGATTTTTACCCTTTTACTTATTGATTAAATGATTTAAAAGTCATTTCTATTGTTTTACTGCTTCACTTGTTGATTAAATCATTTCAAAGATTTCTAATCTACGATAGGTCGAATCAAAAATCTAATCAATGTGTTAAACCTTTTTTTTTTTTACTGCTTCACTCGTTGATTAAATCATTTAATTAAAAAAAAAAATTTTTGATCTTTAAGACCCTAAATATTTGAAAGTTATATTGGGCTTCGATTATTTTAGGTCGAGCCATGCAAATCCAAAATCGAAAGGTGAAGCTCAAAAAATACTTATTTTTTTATTTACGGGACTCGAAATTGAAATCTTGCTTTGAGAGCATCGAGCTCTTAGTCATTCAAGCGTCAGTAAAGCTTCATTTTCAATAGTGCTTGTTCAAGTTATGTTTGCTAGGTTCAGTGTCTATGTATTAATTAGTGTCTATGTATTAATTTGTTGCAAATGATGGAATGAGCTTCAAGACTATTATTACCTATCGAAGTTTATTTGCTGCTATAGTTATGGTTCTCTTACCCTTATTCTTGAAAGGTTGATCTATCGATATTAATCTTTCTGTTCTTCCTTTTTTTTTTATCAGTTTTTTTTCGATATTAAATTTATCTAATATTTATATGCAAAATCAAGTATAATTTTTTTTTATACAACAGAAAAAAAAAAGAAAAAAAAAAGAAGGAAAGCCCAATCCCTCAACAATAACACGGATGGCATCAGGTAGCAGACGAAGCTGCAGCGCTGGAGGTGGTTGATGCCGAAGTCTTAATTTATCGCCATACTGGGCTCCCATCTTAGCTAAAACATCTGCACAACTGTTCGCTTAGCGTAACCTGTGGTGAAAAGTGACATGCCAGTTGCGTCCAAGTAAAGCGGTAATATTTGCAATGATTGCCGCGTATCGATGAAGCCGTGGACAGGGGCTTCTAATCAATCTAACTGCCTCAACTGAATCTGATTCGCACAGCACCACCCTGGCATTAGAAGACCGTGCTACTCTCAAGCCTTCGTAGATAGCCATTAACTCTGCATGTAGATTATCAGATAACCCAAGAAACACCGTGAAACCGATAACCCAAGCACCATCTTCCTCTCTAAGGAGACCTCCAAATCCTGCCCTCCCAGGATTACCAAGACTGCTACCATCCACATTAAGTTTCATAACACCTTCAGATGGTTTGCTCCAACACACCATACGAGTATTAGGGACTCTAGTTTTAGAAGTATGATCTGCAGTGATGCTGTCGCAAAGGTGAAAAATGGACCAAAGAAGTTGGTAAGAATCCCATACTTCGTTATCCATACACTCCCCGTTTCCTGCTCTCTAAATCCACCATATCGAAGCTAGAAATGTAGCATTATCCTTCTTAGAGATGTTGTGCTTCAGCCAGATTTTAACATCTGGTTCCGTCCAAAACTCACAGTTTCCATTATGAATTCCCAACAGAACCCAAATCAGTTTCACTCTAGGACTATCTTTCAGGTAGTGTAGAGCATCTTCAAAATCGGCATCGCACCTGGAACACATCGAATTATTTACAAGCCCACAGCAAGCTCTCATGTCATTAGTAGGTAAGGCATTGTGACAATGCAAGCCCACGGTAAGCTTTCAAGATCCATATTCAAAAATCGAATCTTTCCCAGGGCTTCTAATCTCCATAACAAATTCCAAGATACTCGAGTATTAAGATTTGTGTTCTGTTCGAATAGCCATGAGTATCCGGATCTTGAGGAGTACGTGCCGTTTATGTTTGTCGTCCAAACATAACAATCCTCCACTAGTGCTTCTGACGAGATAAGAATAGCATGAACAATGTCAATAAAATCCTGAGGTATGGGAGTAGCCAGTCTGTTTAACACCCAACTACTATCATCCCAAACATCATTTACTCTGAGATTCATATTAACAACATTCACCGTTTCCATATGATTTCATAAAGATCGATCGTCCAACTACTGGTCATACAACAATGGAACATTTCCTAAACCCAAACGAATTTTAAAGCAATTTCGGAGGGATGATGCAGCCTTAAAAATAGATCGCCACACATAAGAAGACCCTGGAGCCAGGGAGCATGCAAAGATATTCTGATTATGGAGATATTTAGAGGATAACACATGAAGCCAGAGCTTCTCTCGATAATGAAGGAGGCTCCATACCTGCTTCCCCAATAATGCAGTATTTCAAAAATGAGCAGCTCGTACACTTAACCCTCCATACCGTTTTGGGAATGTGATTGTTTCCCAAGTAACCAAATGAAGGGTACGACAATTATCTTTTTTACCCAAATAAACTTTCTTCTGCATATTTCAAGTTCATTACAAACAGATTGTGGTAGCCACGCATTTTGCATGTTATGTATCAGAATAGAAGAGAGGACCGAGTATGCCAATGTTAGACGGCTGGCTTTATTAAGTAACCGACCTTTCCATACAACTAACCTTGTCCTTATTTTCTCCATTATGAAATTGAAATAAGCTTTTTTAAACCTTCCTTGCAGGAGTGGAAACCAAGGTATCTTCCCATGTTTGAAGTGTATCAAATGGAGGATAGGTCAACAAACTTCTCCCTTTTTGAGCGAACACATGAACTTGGATTTATCGACATTCACCTTCAAACCCGAAGCTTGACAGAACACAGAGAAAATAGAGGAAAAGGCTTTCCTTGAGAAGATTTAGCTCGAGTAAATAGTAACACATCATCAGCGAAGAAGAGATGAGAAATGCCCTGGCCCCCCTGGACACCTTAATAGGCAACCACTCTTTTAACATCAGTTGTTCAGTTATAGCTAGGGATAACTTCTCCATGCATAGAATAAATAAATAAGGAGAAAGTGGATCGCCTTGCCTCAACCCTCACGATGGAGCAAACTCAGGCAATTTGTTACCATTCCATAGTAGTGGCAACGAAGATGAGGACACACAGAATATGATAAGCTTAATTATCGCTTGGGGAAATCCAAAATCCTCCAATGTCAACTTCAAAAAGTTACAATCAATGCTGTCATCGTCTTTTTCCAGATTAATTTTGAAAATTAAGGTTCCCAGCCTACTTTTCGTCTTGCGCATGTAATGAAGAACTTCTTGGCAAATTATTGCATGATCGGAAGTGCCTCCACCAGGAATAAAGCTGCTTTGAAGAGGACCAATCAATTCAACTAAAAAAAACCTTAATCTATTAACCATAACCTTAGTAATGAGCTTATACGCTAATTACATAGGCTTATTGGCCTAAAATCCTTAAAATGACCAGGTTGATCTACCTTTGGGATGAGACAAACCAAAGTTTCTGAGATCTTCAGATCAAAAAACCCATTGATAAATGCATCTTGAACCAATAGCCATAAATCATCACCAACAATCTCCCAATGTGTTTTACAGAAGAAAGGTTGAAAGCATCTGGACCTAAAGATTTACAAGATTTCATAGAGTGAAGAGCCTCATAGACTTCCTCTTTAGTCACATGGGCAGTAAGCTTAGCACACGCTCCTGGCGTAACAGTCACATGATTAAGCTGTAATAGATGCGGTTGTGCTCTATCTTGGCAACAAAAGAGAGACTTAAAATAGAGTAAGGCTTCATTTTGGATCTCATCACTATCAGAGAACCAACTTCCACTAGGTAAATTAATACCATGAATTCTATTGCGCTTGCGTCGAATGATAGTTTAGGCATGAAAATAGGAGGTATTTCTGTCTCCAAACCAAACCTACTTTTCCTGTGACTTTTGAAACCATAGTAATTCCTCTTGATAGAGAATAGAAATTATATTCTTTCTGAAGTGTGCGCTCAAGTTGTAGCAGAGACGCTTTTTACGAAATATGTTGCTTTGATGAGATGCATTTCACAAAATATGTTGCCAAAAATTTCTTTATTAAACCACAAAGATTTGTCACGAACCATCTTCAAACCATTCACAGCATTATGGTTGCTATTACTCCAGGCTTGACTGACAACGTCTTTATAATCCTCATGAGAAGCCCACGCTGCTTCAAATCTAAAAGGCTAATTGCACCTTATTAGAGGTAGACCACCATATCATAGGAAGATGGGATTATTATCTGAATGTAAACTACATAAGTTTTCCATAAAGACTTCAGGGAATAAAATTCTCCACCTATGGTCAGCAAGACGTTGTGTTGAGATGTGATTTAAAGGTTGTTGCCATGTTAGTGGGGGTCATTGGTTGTTAGTAGTTAAAAGTTTGTTTTAGTCAATTGTGTAGTGGATATTGTTGCTAATAATGTGCTAATGGTTGGAGTGGAATTATGTAGTGGGTATTGTTGCTAATAATATGCTAGTGGTTATAGTAGACTTTTGTTAGTGATGGAATGATCCGAAAGCTTTGGTTTGTTTCGATGTAGGCCTACATATATAGGCATTTCACATTGTTTTTTTAATCAGTCATTAAGTTATAAAAAGTTTTATTTCTATTAGGTTGTGTTGTCTCTTTCTTGCTATCTTTTCCTAACAAATTTGGTATCCAAGCCAAGTTTGGTTTTTTGGGCAAAAGAGTGAAATATGTGAGGCTTGAGTCTATTGGGTATTTGAGAGAAACACGAGTGTTTTTTTTAGTTTGAAGAGTGATATATAAGAGATCAATCGCAGTAGCTAGGTTTTCTTCCTCTCAACCATTCGTGCTGATTTTCAGTGGTGAGAAATATGAGTGGTAGAGCATCAGGGTGAAGACATTGCTCAGATCACAGGAGTTGTGGGACTTGGTGGAGTATAGGTTCGTTGATATATTAGAACCCAATGAAGAAGATGAGGAAATGATGAAAGAAACAAAAAAGAGGGATGCCAAAGCATTGTTTATTCTCTAGCAAGTAGTCCGTGACACTATTTTCTCACGAATTGCAGTGGCAACCACATCAAAGCAAGCATGGTCAATTCTGCAGAAGGATTTTCAAGTTGATTCAGAGGTAATAACGGTGAAATTGCAAACACTAAGATGCGACTTTGAAACTTTGGTTATGAAGAATGGTGAATCAATTGCTGATTTTTTGTCAAGAGCAATGGCAATACTTAGTCAAATGCGCTTTTATGGTGCGCAAATTTCGGATAACACTACCATTGCAAAAGTATTAAAAAGCTTGACTCCAAAATTTGACCATGTGGCAGCTGCTATAGAAGAAGATAAGGATTTATCAGTTCTTTCCATTAATGAACTGATGGAATGTCTTTAAGCTCATAAGTCAAGATTCAATAGATTGCTTGAAAAAAACGAAGAGAAGGCATTTCAAGTGAAGAAGACAACCACCAAACATGGAGAAAGTGACCATTCAGCAAGCAGAGGTCGAGAAAGAGGAGGATATAAGGCTCGTGGTCATGGTAACAACAGAGGTAGAGAAAGATATGAAGGATAAAGGCAGTCTAATGAGAAAGCAAACATGAAGAGAGGTATTCAATGTTATTATTGTAAAGGATACAGGCATATTAAAGTTGATTGTTGGTACAAAGATCAGAAGATGAATTTGGCAGCTGAAAATGTAAAAGAAAACAAGTTTTTTTATGGCTTGTATTGATACTAATTTGTGGTTTTTAGACAGTGGATGTTTGAACCGTATGACGGGCACCAAATCTTTGTTCTAAGAGCTTGATGAGATGTAAAGGATAAAGGTGCGTCTTGACAACAAAAAGGAATTGTAAGTTGAAGGAAAAGGCATGGTAGAAGTTGGCACTAGTAATAGTACAGTAAAAGTGTTGGACAATGTTCAATTTGTACTTGATCTAAGATACAATTTATTGAACATTGGACAATTGATGGCTAGTGGCTCTCCCGTTTTATTTGATGACAGTTCATGTGTTATTAAGACTAAGAAATCAGGCCAAAAGGTTTATATCAGCATGACTTCAAACAAGATATTCTTGTTGGATGTTTCTAACATGGAGAATTTTGCTCTTGCTGCAAATGTAAAGGATAACTTGAAGTTATGGCATTTGAGGTACGAGCATCTCAACAATAAGGGCCTGAAGTTGCTAAGTGATAAAGGTGTGGTGCAGGGGCTACCAAAAATTAGCTCTATTAATTTATGTGAAAGATGCATTTATGGAAAACAAACTAGGAAGCCATTTCCTGTTGGAAATACTTGGAGAGCTTTAAAATTTCTAGAATTAATTCATGTTGATTTATGTGGGCCTATGCAAACTAAGTCCTTGGGTGGGAGTCGTTATTTCTTGCTATTTACTAATGATTATAGTCACATGAGCTTGGTTTATTTTTTGGAAAGCAAGTTAGCAACTTTTGGGAAGTTCCAAAAATTTAAAGCTATGGTGGAAAATAAAGTGGCTGCCATATCAAAGTTCTTCGCATAGATAGAGATATAGAGTTCATGTCCAAAGAATTTAATTTGTTTTGTGAAAAAAATGGCATCCATAAGGAGTTAACAACTCCTTAATACTCCAAAGCAAAATGGTGTCGCTCAAAGAAAAAATCAAACCGTTGGGGAGATGGCAAGAAGCATGTTACAGGCAAAGGAGACTTTCAAACCAATTTTAGGTGAAAGCTATAGCAACATCTGTCTATTTGTTGAATCTCTCACCAACAAGGGCTGTCATGAATTAAACACCATATGAAGCTTGGCATGAAATGAGCCTATCTATAAGTCATTTACGAGTCTTTGGGTGCATTACTTATACTTTTGTAAATTCTCAAGTTCGTCAAAAGTTTGATGAAAATTTTAAAAAATGCATTTTTATTGGTTATTGTACTTAATCCAAAGCATATAGATTGTATAAGCCTCTTAGTGGCAGGATTTCAATTAGAAGGGATGTAGCATTTGATGAAAATGCAAGCTAGGATTGGAGTAAAGAGCAGGCGCAACAAAAGATTCCTATGCCAATTGGAATCTCTTCAGACAAAAGACAAGAGCCAACTCCTACGAGTTTATCCACTGGTTCTTTTATGGTATCAGCAAGTTCATCAACTTCAACAACACCAAGTACAAACTCTTCATCCATAACTCTTGAAGAGTCTTTCAATGAGACACCACCAAGAAAGTATAGATCTTTGGCTAATATACATGCATCTTGTCAGTTTGCACTTACTATTTCAGACCTTATAAATTATGGAGAAGCAGCTGAAAAAAAAGATTGGTGGAAGAGATGAAAGCTATCAAAAAGAATAAAACATGGGATATGGTTGACTTACTGGAAGGCAAAAATGTCGTTGGTTTGAAATGGGTGTTCAAGACAAAATTTACGCAAAGCTCGTCTTATGACGAGAAGATATGCGTAACAATATGGTGTTGATTTCGAAGAAACCTTTTCTCGGTAACTGGATTTGAAACTGTAAGGCTTGTTCTAGCATTAGTTGCACAATTGCAATGGCCTGTTTATCAATTTGATCTCAAATCAGCATTTCTTAATGGAGATTTACAAGAAGAGGTCTATGTAGAGTGGCCAGAAGGTTTCACAAAGGAGGGCGACAAAACAAAAGTGTATAAGTTGAAAAAGGCATTGTATGGATTGAAGCAGGCTCCATGAGCTTGGTATAGCAAGATCAATTGGTATTTTTTAAAAAAAAAATGGGTACATGAGAAGTAAGAAGGAGCCCACTTTGTATGTGAAAAAAAAAAGGTAAAAGTGATTTCATCATTGTTTATCATTTTGTTGATGATATCAGTTACACTAGTTCCTCTAATTCTGTTGTGGATAAGTTTAAGTCTTAAATGATGAAAGAATTTAAGATGTTAGATATGGGTTTGTTGCATCATTTCCTTGGCCTTGAAATCCATCAAGTTGAAGATGGAATTTTTATTTCACAAAGGAAATATGCCAAGGACTTCCTCAGTAAATTTGGCATGCTTAATTGCAAGCTTGCAGCTACACCTATGAATATTAATGAAAAATTGCAGCATGAAGATAGAGTAGAAATGGTAGATGCGAGGAGGTTTAGAAGCTTGGTTGCAGGCTTGATTTATTTAACACACACTCGACTCGATATTGCATTTTCTGTTGGTATTATTTCCAAGTTCATGCAACAACCTTCAAAAGTTCATTATGGCGCAGCAAAGCAGGTTTTGCGTTATATTGCTGGAACTATGGAGTATGGAATTTGGTACTCTAAAGTTTGAAATTTTAGATTATGTGGATTCACGAACAGTGATTGGGTAGGTTCGTTGGATGATAGACGAAGCATTTCAGCTAATATTTTTACTTTAGGATTATGAGTGATCACTTGGAACTCAAAGAAGCAAGCAACAGTGGCATTGTCAACCTCAAAAGTTGAGTACGTTGTAGTAACTTCAGTAGCTTATCAAGCCAAGGAGGGTGATAACTGAATTTCAACAGGAACAAAAAGAACCAACAGAGATATTTTGTGACAACAAAGTAACGATCTCTATGACAAAAAATCCAACATTTTACAATAAAATAAAGCATATCGAGCTACGTCACCATTTCATTTGTGACCTTGCCGCAAAAGAGGAGATAGCCTTGAGGTATTATAGTCCCGACGAGTAGTTGGCGGATATTCTTACGAAGGCTTTATCAAAGGAAAAGTTCTACTACTTCAGAGGATTGCTTGGTGTGTGCAATTTTGAATCAAGGGGGAGTGTTGAGATATGATTCAAAGGTTATTACCAAGTTAGTGGGGGTCATGGGTTTACTAGTTGTTAGAAGTTTGTTTTAGTCAATTATGTAGTGGATATTGTTGCTAATAATATGTTAGTGGTTGGAGTGAAATTATGTAATGGGTATTTTTGCTAATAATATGCTAGTGGTTATAGTAGACCTTTGTTGGTAACGAAGTGATCCGAAAGATTTGGTTTGTTTCTATGTAGACCTGTATATATAGGCACTTCACATTATTTTTTTTAATCAGTCATTAAATTATAAAAAAAAATTATTTCTATCAAGTTGGATTGTCTCTTTCTTGTTATCTTTTCCTAACACCTTAATCTAGTTGTTTAGCCAAGATTCTATCGCCATACAATTTCTATGCCAAGTAAACCTATAGCCAGTTTTGCCAAGACTAACTAACTGACATTTTCCAATCTCAGCAAAGATATTGGCCCGTGAAGTCACAAATACACCTCTATTATCATCAGAAAGTAGTAGAATATCATTGAAATCCCTTAACAGAAGCCAAGGAACATTAATGGAGTTGCGAAGAGTAACAAGTTGCTCCCATAAATAAACCCATACAATTGGTATAGGACTAGCATAAACAGCCGTAAACACTCATTCATTATTCGCTTTACTTACATTTAAAGAGAGTGCTTGAGAAAATATATCCATAACAGATAAGGTATACTTTCCATCATCAGACAGGACACAAATCCCGCCTGCATGCCCATTTGTTTCAATGACTGGGGCTGGATTGTAACCCAATGCGTTCCAAAATCTCATGGTACAACTGAATTGTACATGAGTTTCTAAAAGTATGATAATCGTAGGATGATATTTTTCGGATCAATGCTTTCACATGCCTCTGCCCTATCTTAATCAAAATCTATGTAAATTCCAAGCAAGTATTGAAAACTTTGTAAAAACAATCATTGAAAACAGTTAGATAAACATCGCATGACAACTTCGACTAAGGTCCTAGGTTATCCGCCACCTCTATACCAATGACTACATGCTTACCCTCAAGAGGAATCTAGTTTACAACCTCGATCTCTACCTCATTGTTTACCAACATGCTGATTATTTCCTCTCCCGTTCTCTCAATGAGCCTGGATTAGGAGGTTGGGGCTCCGGTTCATTCACGTGCTGATCGATAGTTGGTAAAACCTTTCATTCGTGCCTCTATTCCATCTTGCTAGTAGCTCCCCTTTGTCGCACTGGTTCTGATTGATTCGTGGGTTCTCATGTGGATTCACAGTAGAGATTTTGTTCGCACACACCTCTCATTCATGCATCCCTAAATTTGAAACCTCGATAGCACTCATAATTTTAACCTCTGTGTTGAGTTTCCCATTCGGTATACCTTTCATCTTGTGAAAATGACAGTCAGTACTTTCAACACCCACCACAAGTGACACGGTCGAAGCTTCTTTACGTTATCATTTTTTAGTAACCCAAAATTTTCTCTCACGTATGGTTTTGACTATTAAAGATTCTTTGTTCTTTTAGGACAGGTTAGGCATGTGGTCCCTCCTTGCCAGTCTCATCAACGAAAATCAGTGCAAATCTGTTGAAATTCTTGTGCTCACTCTCTTTTTTTTTTTATCGCCTCAGTTTGATGATGTTTTGGTAACCAATGTTGTCTTGTAATTGTCAACCAATCACCATGGTGTTGTTCTGTCAAAGATTTCACATTTTCAATATTATTTAAAGAATCTGAACCTAAAATTTTGGCATCAGTTCTTGCACTTGGTCTTCCAAGAGCCTTAGCCGCCTTGGCATCTGCCTGTGCCACCATCATGTCCTCCACTTCCCTTGTTGTACTGCTTTGAGGAGCTTTATACGAATTATACCTGTTGGTTTAGGTCCATCTCCACATAGACTCTAGCAAAACATCCTATTGCTATGTTCAACATGTTTGAGTCTACTTTGATTGGAACCCTAACTGCTGATGCCATAGCTAGAAGAAAGCTCTCATCATAATAAACCAGAATCAGCCCTGAAAATGGATCCATACCATTATCTTATCTATCTTTGCTACGTCAAAAGAAAAATCCAAAAACCATGTCTGTACTACCAGATAGTGATCAAATACCATCTATGGTCCACCGCCTATGACATTCTCTCTATCTATTTCCTCATAGAATTTGACCATAAAGAAGCCCCCTTCCAACCCATTACTTAACTTCCAAACAGCCTTCAACCTATTCTTCATAACAAAATAACGTATATCATTTCCAAGTAGCTTCACAACCACGGCTTTCTTCCAGTGTAAGTGATAAGGATCAAAAGATAATAGAGAATGATAAAGATCACAAGATAATATCTTTTTATAACTGATAATCTTGAATAAAAATCAAATAATTTTATAAAAATTAAATTATCTTGTAAGGAGTACAAATCATAAACCCCTACGAAACTAGTATAAATAGGGGTCATTTCATTGTATTCAGCATCAAAAAATATCAAATTATCTTTTTCAATTGTGAGTAATTTCTCTTTTTTCATTTATAAGCTATTTTTCGTATCAGAGCCGAGTTCTAGAGACAGAGAGTGTTTGAAAAATAGCCTGAAGTTGAAGACTTCGAAGTAGTCTGACAAGAATCATCATTGTCGCCTTCAAAATTCATAGTTTCGATCATTTTTCAGCCAAAAGGAGGTCTCTACGATGTTTAGAAGGTCAAAAAACCTTGGATTGGAAAGTTTCATTGTCAAAAGGTACATCACGCGCTCCCACGTGCCACCGCCGAAAGACTATGCACCAGTTACGCTCTCCATACGCCAGCCAGAGGTTGAAGACAACCACGTCAGCTACCATTTCAGCACTGAGGTGTCCAGTCAGTGACACATCAACCCCACATAACGTGCCACATCATCGCCCAGTCAACACAGTTGCCTAGTCATTGCCACGTCATCCAACCATAATTTGCCACATATCACTTTCGCCAATCATCATCCACGTCAGCCCTTTGTCCAGTCATCACAATGTCACCTAACCATCACCTGCCACATTTCCTTAACTTCCACGTCATCACCCTATCAGCATATTTTTCCTTAATTGCATTCTGACTCCTAAGCTATTCAAAATTTTAATATAGCCCCTTATCTTTTCAAAATTTCTTATTAACCCTTGAACTTTTTAAAATTGCAAATTAACCCGTTGATTTCCTGAAATTACACCCAAGCCTTAAATTTTTTAAAATTCTATTTTGACCTAACTTTTGAACTTAATTCCTAATTTCATCCTTAAGCCATACCTTTTGTTTTCACTAGCCTAAAATATGCCTCCAAGATGAAGATCTGTGCACGAAGTTGAGATAGAAGAATTAAGACGACAAGTTCAATTACTACAAGAGATAGTGAATGTTCAACGAGCCCAGTTGGATGCACAAGAAAGGTAAATAAAAGATGATTCAGATAGTAGCGACACTTTATCAGCTGATAATCGTCGACCTCAGAGACCGATAGTCCGCAACAGCGATATCAAAATGGACATTCCAGATTTTAAAGGAAAGCACTAACCAGACGAGTTCGTAAAGTGGCTCCAAATAGTAGAGCAAGTCTTCGAATATAAAGAGGTGCCAGAAGACCAAAAAATCAAAATTGCTACCATCAAGCTTAAGAAACATGCTTCCATATGGTGGGAAAATCTTAAGAGGAAGCATGAGCATGAAGGGAAAAGCAAGATTCGAATGTGAAAAATGATACGACAGGAGCTCACAGGTAAGTTCCTACCCGAACATTATTATCAAGATTATTTTCTTCGACTACATAATCTCTTCCAAAAGACTCTGTCTGTAGAGGAATATACTAGGGAATTTGAAAAGCTCATAATAAAATGTGATATCCAAGAAAAGAAGGAGCAAACAATAGCCTGCTAACTTAGAGGGTTGAACACTAATATCACCCATCAAGTCCAACTTCAATAATACTGGACTTTAGATGATGTCATTCATCTAGCCATTCGTGTTAAGAAGCAGTTACCCAGAAGACCTTTTTACCATCCTCTTTTCTCTACTAAGAATCCTTCTGATATCTGTAGAACTCCAGTTCAGCAACCCAACTCTTCAAGCAAGCCTCTACCTAAAGCTACCAGAGAATCCAGCTCCAAAGCACCTAAGTGCTTTAAATGCCAATGTTTCGGCCACATTGCTTCAGAATGTCCCAACCGTAAGGTTGTCACTATTATTTAAAGAAAAGTTTATACAGCATCTAAAAAAGAAAACGAGCTCGTATTTGATGAGGAACCAGTATTTGATGAAGAAATCATACCTTCCAACCATGGTGAAACACTGGTGATTAGGCGAAGCTTGCACATAGTGCAAGCAAAAGAAGAGTCATGGCTACATCATAATATTTTTCACATCTGCTATACTACCCAAGGCAAAGTATGTGATATAATCATTGACAATGGAAGCTGTGAGAATGTAGTATCCAACTAAATAGTGGAGAAGCTAAAACTATCCATTCAAGTTCATCCACATCCATACAAATTACAATGGTTCAACAAGGGAAATGAGGTATAAGTTTCTAAACAATGCCTTGTTTCTTTTTCAATTGGCAAGAAGTATTAAGATGAAGTATGGTGTGATGTTGTTCCCATGGATGCTTGTCATCTTCTACTGGAGAGACCCTAGCAATATGATTGCCATGCTCTATACGACGATCATGCGAACACTTATTCCATTGTGAAGGATGGAGTGAAGATCAAGCTAGCACCATTGCCACCTAGTGAATATAACCAAGGCAAGAATGAGTCCAAGCTGTTAGTGTCTTTAATTGCCAAGGAACAATTCATGGTGACGAAAGCGAAAACCCAAACCATGGGATTGGTCCACTTGCTTGAGTCAAATAAAGGAACCACTATTCCAATAAAAATCAAACAATTGCTAGCTGAATTTCCAGCTGTCATACCCGATGAAATTCCCCCTAGACTGCCACCCATACGTGATATCCAACAAGCAATTGACCTTATCCCAGGAGCAGTAATTCCTAATAAACCTGCTTACAGGATGAGTCCCCAGGAACATGCTGAAATTCAACGACAAGTTGAAAAGTTGTTAAAGAAAGGAATCCAAAAGCAAAACTTAAGATACAAGGCTCAGCGTGACAAGCATAAGAGACAACAGACTTTCAAAGTAGAAAACATGGTATGGATACAGTTGCGAAAGGAATGATTTCCAAACCAACCAAATTCCAAGTTATCACCTCGAGCCGATGGTCCATTCAAAGTTGTGCAGAAAATCAACAATAATGCATACAAATTTGAACTACCAGGCACTTATGAAGTCTCTGCTACTTTCAATGTCATTGATCTTTCACCATACTTTGAGGACGATGCTGAGTTTAACTTGAGGGTGAGTCCAGTCCAACCCGAGAAGAATGATAAGGATCAAAAGATAATGAAGAATGATAAATATCACAAGATAATATCTTTTGGTAACTGAGAATCTTGGATAAAAATCAAATAATCTTGCAAAAATCAAATTATCTTGTAATTGATAATCTCCTCTAGGAGTTATCTTCTAGGAGTACAAATCATAACCTCTATGAAACTAGTATAAATAGGGGTCATTCTATTGTATTCAGCATCAAGAAATAACAAATTCTTTTCTTCAATTGAGAATAATTTCTCTCTTTTTATTTTTGAGCCAGTAAGCAAAGCGTTTCTAACACCTTATCATCAAGATAAACCTTAGGGAGCAGTTTGTTACCCCTTCATGTTCTATCCTGACCATCTTGTTTTTTATCACATCAATCTTCTCTAACCGCGGAGGGGAAGGGCGATTGCCTACCACTTTTCATGGAAAGAAACAGACCAGGCTACTCTATTAAAGTTGGTGCTAATCCCACCGTTAAGGGGTTTATCTGCAGGTGGTTGCCACGGCAGCCTTTGTGTAGAATAGAGAAACGGGGCACTCATTTTTTTCTCTCAAATCAAGTATAAATATTTGAAACAAAAAATTGTAAGAAAAATAGTAAGAGAATTACTTATTAAATACTATTATATTTTCAATTGACTTATTAAAATAAAATTAAATATTTTAAATATATTTTAAATCTAATTGTACTTTAAACCCCAATAATATTCAGTTACAAGTGAATCTAAAAATATCATTACACTTCAGGTATAGGGGATACTTAGTATATTGTTATCATATTCTAGAAATAAGAAGAAATTTTTTTCCAAATGTAAGTATATTTCAATTAAAAAAATATTTTATTATTGTTTTAATAAAAAATTTAAAATTTAAAAGTGAAAAAGTAATGAGAAAACAATTAGGTTTATTTATTTAATTTATTGTAAGAGATTTTTTTTTCTTTTGTTAGCTTTTTATTTAACGTTTTACCTGCTTGAACCTTAAATTCAAATAAAAACTTGCATTAATATTAGGACAAAGACACTTGTAATTATGGGGTATTGGACACAAAGGGAGGCAGAAAAAGGCAGAGGATTTAGTTTATCCTTTCATCCTATGCTAATTCCACAAGCAATTTTTAAAATTTTTCATTCCTATTTTTTAATTTTTCTTGTCCTTTTGTGGTACGTCCACCATTTCTTTCTTAGCATATAAAATATTACTTTCAAACAAAAAATACATCTAAGATATATATATATATATATATATATATATAGTGGAATGTAAGGTATGAGCAATTAAATTACATCTACATAAGAGAAACAAAATATTCAAAGTTAATTCATACAATTTAAGTAATATAATGTGGTACGGTCTGATTAGCAGATTGATTAAATAGCAAATAAAGGCAAGAGTTTTGCCAATGAGGATTTTAAGAACCTTATTTATGATCAATTAATATAATTATTTATAATAATAATAGTTTTATATTAATACAATAGTTGATTTTTTCATGTTTTTAATGTACAAAGTAAAAATATTACCATATGCAATAATATTAAAAAACATAAAAATATTCGTTAGCAAAATTTAAAAAAAAAAACTATTTTTAAAATCCAACAGTCATATAATTGCATTTAAGCATCTAAATTGATAATAGAAGTTGCAAAATTGGAGCCAAGATTAAAAATCGAAAATTGTGCAAGAAATTGACCAATTGTGAAGGGAAGCAAACTAAGATCCCAATATAGGATAATACATATAATATATTAAAATTTATATTTAATTTATTGACAGTGTATAAATTTATATATTATCAATAAATTAAATAATATAATCTCATTAAAAAAATATTATTTACATTTATTTTTAAAAAACTTTTTAATGAAGTGACGTCATATATATAGTTTATTAATAATACATAGATACACGATCAATGCATCAAAAATACTTCATATAATATTTAGTTCTTTTTAAGCTTCGATATAGTGCATAAGTATAACACTAGTATGGTAGCAACTAAGCCGCCTTCATTTATGAAAAGGGATAAAAAAAAGGGGTAAAGCTCAGAAGACTGGGACACCATCCAGGCAATTCATGCAATTTTGACCAGAAAGATTACTGGAGCATTGGACCAAACCCTAAATTGATCTTGATGTATCAAGCTTCGAGCCCCTTCTGGCATGCAGCTTTTGAAATTAAAGAAGCTTTGATTAATGGCTAACTCATTAGCCTTTTCGACCTTTGATCGTGCCCTCATTGTAAATGAAGAATTGGTTGCTGGTATCAAGTATTGTAACTAAATAAGTGAGCATTTGATGTGAATACTTCAACATGCAGTTATCGTAAAAAATGATGGCTAATTACTCTTATGTAAAACTTACAGTCACTGCTGTGGTTGGGAAGTCATCCCCCACCGCACATGGCTAGACCACTAACCTGGCCTTCCCGAATGGAGGAACTTTAATCGACAGGTCATCAGAGCTTCATGATGGATCAAACCCTGACGAAAGGTTACACGAAGAACAAAGGGAGAAATATAGCAGACCGAAAAATTTTATATATA